>JAQGAV010000044.1:0-60421 GCA_034691345.1 Phasmarhabditis papillosa | reverse complement strand
CCATTCAGATTTTAATTCAGGTGAATTTAGTTTGCGAACTCTTTGTCGTGCCCTTCTATTCGCCGCTGATAATCTTTCGTGAGCGATGAACGAAATCTCCTGAAGCAATTTCTATTTGTGATTGTTTATGGTTGTGTGCTTCCAAAGTGTTCTAAGCTGTTCAAGGGTGCTACGGCAGCTACTTCAAGTTGCTGGACTAATTATTTACGGTAATTAGTTCCATTTCATCATTTACCACAAAGTGAACTTCAGATGTCTCCGCAACAAGGCTCCTGGATGTGGCCATTTGTCTCTTCCTGTTTACGTCATTCTATTACGACGACGTCAACTTATTTATTTGCTGTTATGTCACTGGTTTACAGGGCAGAGGTTATATTTTAGTCAATTGCCACCTTTATCGCAGTTTAACTCTACGTGTTATGTTGAAAGGAGTTGTATGATCCGTTCCCCGCAGATCTGAGTCTTCCATCCATTTGCGTACAAGTGAACGGTGGATATTCTCTTCACATTCACATTCTCTCTGTAATGGCTTCTTTTCTGATCTCTTGCATTGCTTTATTTTCATTTTCACGCAGCGGATTTTCGGAATAGCTTACTTTTCCCACCCATGCTTATATCAAAGCTTTTTTTTCATTTTCGATCAAACCATTGGTAACCTGCTGATGAGACCGCCAATGGAGATCTAAACCTTATTATATAACTTGTCCAGGTTTTAAAAGGTCGAAACGAGCAAAAAAATTGGATAAGTTTGGATCATAATACATCATATAGTTTAGGTTTATTTCCACTGATCGTTGTGGAGAATAGAAAAGGGCCGATCTCAAAATTCAACAAACCAGCTGCTTGCTTTCTTTTTTGGAAAGAATTTAGGTTGGCAAGGGGCCAGTTGCGGAATCAGTTCTTCTTCTAGTTGTGCCCGCAATTTGACTTATATAATATAGCTATATTTGTTATTTTATATGGTTGGGTGCTTACAAGGTCGTGTAGGTGTAAGGTGGCGATGCTTCCGGTTTTGTTGTATCGAAGTTTGAACTTAAAAATTTGTAATGCATAGTGCAGTTTTTGTGTAAACATTTCTTTTCTCACCTCCTATATATATGACATTTTCATTTCATTCTATTTTGAATTATCCAATCGAATAATGTTTTAGTGACTTGGCTTAAGCTAAAGTTTTAAAATGTAGGCAACAATGTAAATGTCCATGGCCGATTATAAGAGAGCCGTGACTCTCAATATATAATATCTACTACATTTCTATAGTTTTCCAGTTATCTAACCGTTTAGCAAATCGGATGCAAATACGCGAGACGAAGAGGGGCGAAGAGAGTACAAAGACCAGCGATTACGTCTATATATATATAGACCTAATCTCTATAGAGAGAAGAATATAATACAACAGTATAATACATAACTATTTATTTAAAATCGTATCACTTATGGAGGTCCGCGGTAACAATATTGAACCATGCGGGACTCCAGAGAGAATTCTATAAAGAGGAAAAATTTATAGGGGATTTCATTTCCGGACGAGTCTTCAATTATATTGAGTCGGATTCATTCGTTTCAAATGGGTTCGAAAGATTGACAAGGAACAGTTCATATTTCTCAAATTGATGTTTTCCTAATTTGTTTCCTAACTCTCAACGATTTCACTGTTTTATCATCCCTCCTGATTCGGGTTCAGCCAGGCCCTATGGACCAACTCTAAGAAAAAGTGGCCATTACCATATATTTATCCAAACGGAATTGTTTGTTTTAAGTAAATGCAGTAGCTTTCAATTGTACCAACTTCGGAAAATCAGTAACTGTACTAGAGACTAGCGAATAACTTGGTTGGAGTACATTTTTCCATGTAATAAACATTGAAACAAAGAATATTATGAGAGTGAATAAAATGTAGGAATATTCAAAACACACAGAGCAGGGCTATACCCCTAGGTTTTCTAATGTACTTAGAGATTTCCCTAACTCTCCAAAACAAAACTAGACGAATCCACATTCCCTAAGTTAACAAATGAATAGTTTCTCATTCCTAGAAACATTTGCTATCCGTTTAATCTGAACCCTTCTACCCAGCTACCTCAGATACTTATTAGAGCTGGACAACATCATTTTATATAGCCGGTTTATCAATCTTAAAACTAGTTTCTACACGTTTTGTTTATAAAAGTAGTTAATTCTTGTTTTCTAGTACTTCAATTTGCTCCGAATGTTCTCTCAGTTCACCGTGGATAATCGTCATGGAGCTCTTGCCCAGAAGGTAGTTGAAACGGAAAAACTAGGGTTACTGTACCTTTCGGAATCATGTTGCTGCTCCCGATTATATAAATGTAGGCTAAGTTTGTTAAATGTCCGGGTGACCCGCCGACTTTATTGATGATGTTCTCAATTCTTAAATAATATTGCTTTCAGTACGTGTTCCTTGGGGATTACGTGGACCGCGGTCGTCGATCGCTGGAATGCATGGCACTGGTTTTGGCGCTCAAGGTCGGATCCACCTATCTGACAAATTGTTCGATTTAGGCTCGTTTTCTGATCGAACCGCAAATTTTCGCCCAGTGTAATAGCATCAATTCCCATCAATTACACAACTTCTCTTTTCGGCAAAGGCCTAGAAAAATTGTGGAACTCCGTTGTCACAAAAATTTGAATCAATTATCATTTCATCATAGTTATTAACCAAAGTTCGTTTTGCGAACTGACCATCTCTAGTATGGTGTGTTATCAGTGAGGTATGCTGGCTGGGGTCTGATTGTACGCAGCGTTTGTTCACTTTATACTAGTTCCATATCATTGTTTAGTTCAAACTTTAGTATTCTACTATTTAATTTGATGAAACTATAACTTGTATAAATTAGTTCTAACTAACCTTTTACTGAACAATATATTTCCACTGTACAGAAACCTCTCTTTTTTAAATTATTGCACTAGCAACACATATTGTGACAGTGATTGACTACTTTTTATTTTAAGCAACTTTCTACAGTGCCCGCCACTTGTATAAGGCCACCCTAATTTTTGATGATATTGGCTAAGGTTTTCATTTTTACAATTTTTTCTTTATAAATATGAATAAAGCTAACTAAAATATTACTACTGCCAAATTTTCCTAGAATTTTGTTTATTTTAACGTAATTTGTACGCATGTAACTGAAAACTCTCCGCGCCACTTGCATAAGGCCAAAACAGTATTGAGATAAAATATTTATTATTTATGAACATTATAGTACAGAATTGTTATCTAGTAGTTTGTTGATCCTCCTTTCTTCATTGTTAGTTCGAAAAGTCTTTTTGGCATACTTTTTATGAGACTGTCGATGAGCTTTTGGTCGATGGATTTCCAGGCTGTGAGGATGGCATTCTTTAACCTAGTGTGGCCTTATACAAGTGGCGGGCTCTGTATAAGTGTTTATGAAATATTTTGCAAACTAAATATTGTAGTTTATTGCTAGTAATGCCTAGATCATTACATTAATTAAGTTTATTCTGCAAAAATTTACTTGTTTCGTTCATACCACTGTCTCTGCTCCTTCTATGCATCCAATTCGAGATCCCGTACAATTCCAGCTATCAGGTATAGAACATTTAATTACCGAATATTGTCCCATAAACAGCTATCCCAGAGCGCAACCATTAGGTTTCGCTTGCCGCGAGCAAGCTAACCATAAGCACAGTACAAATCGCAAAAATCATTGGAAGAAGAGTGAAAAATACAAAGAGAAAACACCAGTTAGAAGGATCAACGAAACGCTACAATTATCAAAATGTTCCGCGAAAAGATGGCAACTTATGTATGGTGTGATGCCCACTGGAGGAGCACGTCTCAAATAGAATACAATTGAAAACCCAGTGCTCCTCACCACTACAGACCTTTAAATAAAATGGCCGGCTTGTTCAAAAATTCCCTGACAAAAGAGAACGCTCTGGACGAGCTTCGTGAAACAGTTCAGAACAGAACTGAATCATACGCAGCCTACGTCAAACCCATAAAAGACCCCGTCGCTATCGAAGGAAGACGCTACCGCGAGGAAGAATGCTTAGGCTACACTTTCAAATTCAAATTTTATGTCTTTTGATTTGCTCTGTAGAAACTGATAAAAGTTTGTGTAAGTATCGCTAAGGTCAATCGGATAAGAATTCAGCCGCTCCACTAATAAACTATCATGTTCGCAACGACTCAATACCATCTCGTACCACAGATTTGTTATAGAGAGAAAAATTTGAAAAGGAACTTGGTATTTTTCATTAACATATAAGACGAACAAACATATAATGAGGCATCGTTTGCTCAACAGCCTATACTATTGATAATTATAACAATTGTTAATTATGTTAATGTAATTCTATGTGTTTACTACGACACGCCCAATTACGAACTAAACTACAATGCTCTGTAGACTAAAAGCAAACATAAACCCGATGAAGATATTTTGGTTAACCGAAGAGTAGAGCTAGACATACAAATTATAGTCGCTTACATTAGCTGCAACTAAAATTACAGGTCAATAAATACTTTTTTTTTAAATCTCAGAAGAAACTCTTTTTGCAGTCTGCCCAATGTTTCTTTTTTTAATTATTACGAATATAATTTTTTAGATGAAATGCCAAATATCGATAGAGAACATTGAGCTGATCGGAAAAGGAGTTTCGATTTCGATACCAGGGATCTCCTTCTTCAAAGAATGAAATCATCCATTTTTCATAAATTGCGCTTCAGAAGAGTTACATATTCGTTTAATTTGAACTTTTCTGTTTCATCTGAAATCAAAAAAACTGAAAAAGTCAAGTTTGAAATTTTGGTGGTTCTCACTACATTTTTAGACACAAAATCGAACCACTTAAACAATTTACCAATAAACCAACCAGTAATACTATAATTTGCACATTGTAAACAATAAAACATTTTATTATTATATTAAGAATGTTTATCACACGAGATTCAAATAAAGCATTTGGTTTCCAATTATATGAGATTGCATTACACGTTTTAACGAAAAGATCAATAAAAAAGATCAAAATTAATAATATTATAATATTAAAGCTTGTGAAGTTACTATTAAAAATGTTAATATTATTAATCGGTGTTTGGCTTGGTAAGATCTCTCAGTACATTACTGTCGGGGCCCTCGTTATCCATCAAACTCTCGTTTTCATCGATCAATTCTGAAATTTAAATTCTAATTTTTTAAAATTTTAAAAAGTTTAGTCAGGTTTGCTATTACTTTTATATAAATTACTAAGGCAGTAAGCAATCAAGGAAAGAAGGAAAGAAGGAAACATATTTAAGTTGAAAGAAAATCTAACTAGTTGCGACGGTTTCTGTTTTAAAAAAGCTTGATAATCTATACTTGGGGAAGTGGGCCCCACCTCACTTCCCCGAGAACCATACGATGTCTGAAGCCCAAGCCGGCCCGGCCCCTCCAACCCATGTGATGAAGTATAAACTAAGTTTATAAAAACTTATTTTCTTAGAAACAATTAAGTTTTACCTGCTGCTCCAGCGTAAATTTTATGGGACGGTGCGTACATGGCGAGTAGTAGAAGCACGTAGATATTCCACATTCCAAAAACACCTATACAATATAATTAGTTAAATGTTAAATAAAACTAAAGTCTGTTACCAGAATTAATTTTCAAGCTTGAAAATAAAGTTATCTTTTAAAGGAAATATCTAGGGAATATTTACAATCATTGGGTTTCCGGATCCAAGATAGCAGCGGAATTATATTAAAAATTAGTTGAACATGGTCTCTTTTCAGGATATTGCTCTGGAAGTGCTTTAGATAGTTTATATAAGTTGAGTGTCGAAACCTTAACCAACATCAGCTATATTGTTTGTATTGATATAAATATTAAAAAGATTAGTTCAAATTACCTGTGAAGAACGATGATGTGCTATGAGTGAGTAGTCCTTCATCTGGTTCATCAGAATGAAGTTGAGCCTCACCGTGCTAGAAAAACAGAGATAATTAGCATATTAAATATTTACATACTTAATAATAAATGATTGTTTGTTTTAAATAACATAGACGGTATGTTACTAACTATTACAACTAACTACCTTCCGTTTCATTTCGTTAAGAGATGAAAAATACTTTTCAGACAAAATTAAAATTTTGTTTTACAATATAGGATGATATTTTAGAATATTTTTGTAATATACTTAAAAATAAATAGTTTACCTGTTTCATAGTGTAGGATACAATTGTCATTGCTGAACATACCAGAGTGAAAATCATCAAAAACTTGAAACGGAAAATCACTGATTCAACCTAAATATAATATTTTATACCATTTTAAATGTTTTTCATGAATATTATGTTATTCATTCTGAGAGCTAGTCAGGCAGCCTTTTGGAAGAAGCTGGATTCTTATAAGATTTTGAATGGGTTTTTCGGAAAATGGACCCGTTTTCCAATTATAATCAAATTAGACCCGGTTTACAGTTGATAGTTAAACTATTTATATATAAATCTTACCTTAAGTCGTTTTTGCGCACTATTCCTGTACAACTGAGATGCTCTGTTGGCTTTTAAGGAAGTCCAAACATTCCATATTTTATAGAATAAAAAGATGAAATATAGGCAAGCACAGAGAGTTGCTATGTAGATGGAGGCGTACTAAAATATAAGTTAAACTATTTAAAAGATAGAGTTTGTTTTATTAAAATGTCATCTAGATAGATAGTCGGCATGAAGAGCGAGATATCCAAGTAGTATCCTTTACATAAAATAGTCTACGGACAAATCTCATGTAGTTTAAAGGTCTATTTATTATGAGGCGAGCGCGCAATTATATCGGTTGCTTGTACATTTTCTTTCGATTTCCGCGCTTCTTCTAAATTCTACAGTAAACCTCTGCAAACGATTCAGCGGTCGACTATACCGCTTCTCGTCTGGATACTCGATGGTAACCTAGCTCTATATATAAACTATATATTTAACAGTTACTTCTTCAAACGGCTTATCTTATACTTAAAAGTAACTACAACTAAAAACCAATAGAATATAAATGATCTTTTAATATAACCTACCGCAACAATGTTTCCCCAATAGCTTTCCCATATAGAGTGAAATGGATCTGATAACTGGAAACCTCGTTCTCCAACATCATAAAGAAGAAGACAGAAGGATGTTAGACAAATGAAAAAGAGATTAAAACGGTAGGAGGACTAAAATATAAAATATAAGCTTCTAGTATAATTAATAGATTTTATCTCTTTGGCAGGATCGTATAAGAATAGATCATTTCTTAAACCAGGTCGGTTTTCCACTGAATCATAAACTATTATTATTAATTATTATCATAAACTATTACTATATTCTGAATCAAGAGCTCCAGAATAAAGTAATAGTTTATGATTGAGCATTGTATCTTTTAGAGCAGCGGTTTTATATAAAAATAAAATCGGATGGATTGGGAGATAATACAAATAACTCACAATGCTATTCCTCGTGTTGTCTCCAATCAAGTGTTCACCGGCAAAAATAAGCCAAAATGCGAACAGAACAAGGTAGAAAAGACCCTAAAGAAAGTTTATTTATGAAATATATTATTAAACTTACAGATTTAAAATTTATAATTATTAATATTTTACTAACAAACCTGTCTTATATCTGCCAAGATGAGTACAAATGGGAATCTAGTGTATACTGAGAACAACTCCAGTGGTACTAAAGTAATATTAGAGTTTATAAACAAAACTTCTAATATTTTAATTAAAACAACTTACAAACATTAGTTAGTTTTCAAAATTAAGGCTTTTTACCGCCCTAGAATCTGATTGAAACATAGTAGGTAAAAACTAAATAATATTTATATGATGGCTCAATGTTTAGAATAATGAATAGATATATAACTTACAATCGAGGATGACGGTGCTTACTCCAAGTGCAAAAATACTCTTTTCAAGCAGATTCGGACCTTGAGCACGACGGGAAATCTGGAAGACAATGAGATCGAAACTCTGCTATAAATACGTAGTAACCAAAATTCCAGTATCAGATTTTTGTAAATAATGAACCTTTGACTAAAACCAATAAACTTAAATATTTATATTGGTTGTTAATTTAGTTATATTTTTAATTCACTCACCCTATTCCAATACCAATACACAGCTCCAATCATAAATGGCGAAACAATACATTTAAGTATAACCCACATCAAAGTAAAACCACCATTTTGATGAATAGCCTAAATAGATTAACTTAATATTATTTATATTTCGTATGTTTCAGTATATAAATATATTATTAGTATTCAAATACATTTATTAATACATTATTATTTTAGAATGGTCGGTTCTGTTATATGAAAAAGTTTGATGAGAAAAAAGGGCTTTGTTTAATGAAAAGTTCTATGATAAATCTGTTATATAGTTTGTATCTAGAGACGGGTTTTGAGCACCGTATCCTCGTGAGGTGATGTTAGATCACCATGAATGTACTTTTAAAGAAAAACTCCGAATCCACCGCCTCCAGGATAACTTACAATAATTCGCATGCCACTGATTTTACCAAGCTGGCAGTTTGGGCTGGTGGGATCGTATCTAAAATTAAGTATATTTTCATTATTAGAAACAAACATAAAAAAATGCAATTTTACAGTTGTTCATTATGAGGTCCTGCAGGGAGTCGACCAGACTTAAAAAAATTTGAACCATGACCGGAGCGAGAGATTCCCATCCTTGATAATACGTAAGTGGCATTGCTTCTTTTTGAATTAGTTTTCTTTGAACGGAACAGTGTTTATAGTAGCTATTTACATTATTCCTTAAATTATCCTTATCCTTTTAAAGAATATTGTTTGTATAATTAACAATGTATATTATAATAAACTTACTTGCAAGCAACCTGATTTATTGGAATTCTTATGTTCAGTAGATAAAATGGATAACTGTTGTGACCGAGTTCGAATAGATTAAGTGGTTCGCAGTCATAGTTATAACCGGGTTGTTTCTGCAAACAAAAGAAGTTATACAGGAATAAAGAACCTATAGTTGAATCCAAAAGTATTAAAGGAGTGTTAAACATTGCAATCTTCGAAAATGGCTCTCAAAGTTTTCGAAACACGAACATATGCGTAAAAGACCTTCAAAATACGCAAAGTACACTGCGCTATTTCTTTTGAATTCGACTATATCTTGACTCAAAAAACTAGACCCCAGCCTGATATATAACTTGACGCTCTTAGTTTTCGGCACGGCGGATGGGCTCGCATTACGGCAATGAATTTTCTCAATTTTGTTAATCGCTAGCGTGGTTATAGAATCTGTGAGAATTGGTTCGATAAACCTTCTTGAAAATTTAATGGGAAAGTTCGTTTTTATGAAAGAAATCCGGATTCCTGTAAGTTTTTCCTAACTTACCCTATGTTCCTCAATGGTACAGGTTAATTTTCTAGTCACATTAGATGCAACTAGTTCTTTCCATTCAGAATCATCAGATTCCTTATAGCCTAGACGGACTTCCAACTCCATTTTAGCGTTGTTTACTGTAATAAAAGTTATGATCTGAATACTTTCGCAGGCAAATTGTTTATAAATGGATTTTCATTATTGTATTTCATAAGTATTTGATTAATTAAATTAACATGTCTATAATTCATGAAAACTATATACTAAACAAAGCTGAAAATTTCAAACATTATAATTTAATAAGAAAACAAAATATTACTAAGAATTATTAATAAAATTTAACAAAACTGTAATCTAACTCACCGTATTTAAAGTGCTCGCTGTATTCTACTTCTAACTGTATTATTCCTAAGAGAAATTGGAACCAACGCGAGTATTCCAATTGAACATCGTCTCTAAAATAGTTTTTGATAAAATGTATACACTAAAAAGGGCTGTGTTTTTGAATGTTGGTATTTCAACTATTAACAAAAGGTATTTCACTTACCTAACATGCGGCATCTGAGCTAAGAATACAATTTCTCTTAAATCAAAGGAACCAGTGTGCTTATCCAAATCTTCGATTTTTACACATTGCTGAAAACATATTGTTAATGTTGATTTCGCCGTATCTTCTTAAATTTTATAAGTAACGAGAGTGGAAAGAACCGATCGATCTGTAACCAGGGCTCCGACAGGCCATCCGGCGGCATGTGGACGGCAAGTTAGAAAACCTAGACTTTAATGAGAAAGAACATATTATTAGTGTCTTATTTATCGTTTTAGCTCTTACATTACCATTTTTGTTCAAAAATCGTCCCCGTGACAAAAATGATCTGCTTCCCAAAAAACAATATTCATTTTCTAAAACAAGTTTAATAGCTATATTATTTTGCCCGTAACCTAGGACCCCAGAAGGTAATCATCTATAGCCCGAGTATCCATTTATATTTTGACTGGTATAGTCAGATTTAAAAGTAATAAGGCCGTGTATGCTGCGTATTTTTTGATTTTCAACACTGCTTTCATTCTCAGCAAAAATATTTTACTTTTGAATCTTTTGAATTTTGAACACGGCCTTATTACTTTTGAATCTGGCTATAGTTACTACCATGATCTGCTACAGAGCTAGGTTATCAAATTCAACTTTTATTCTTTTAATGATCCTTAACTAATAATTGAGGAATCCCAAATAAAAATAATTATACAATTGCATAATTCAAATTAGTTTTGTTTTTGCGGAGTCCCGCAAACGGCCATTGTGGCCAATTCCATAATCTTTTATGACTCACAGTAGGTCTTATATGGAACCATTTTCCACTTTTTCCTTTTGTAAGATCTTCGCATGCAGTCATATCAAATTCCATTGAAGAAGTGGGAACAGGTGCTGCAAATGAATATAAAATATATTTAAAAATAGTTTTAGTACAATTTTAGAAATATATTTACCGTATAATAATAATATATGAACGGTTTTGATTATTAACAACTATTTTCAAAATCTAAAAACTGACAAGTTACAACAGCTATTCGCACTTCAAGTAGCTGGAAACGTTTTGGAAAACAATTTTATTCAACATGTCTACCTTATTTTAATTATTATTTAAAAGAAAAAGATATAGTAATATAACTTACAACACCATGCTCCAACAAGGAAAAATACTATTTGAAGCCCAAAGAGCGAAAGTAAAATGTAGCAGAGTTTGCGATTGCTGAGGTTCTCTATAACAGAACCGACCATTCTAAATAATAAGTATTATTATTAATGTATTTAAATAATATTTGAAGCCCAAACAGCGAAAGTAAATTGATGTATTTAAATAATAAAAGAATACATTATAAATACAAACATAAGTACGTTGTTAATTGTCTTAATGTCTATCGATTTTTCTCCTCGAATGAGGCTATTAATTTCAATTTAGACAGCACAAAGCAAACAAAACTGGAACAATTTCAAAAATGTTTTGAGAATCTTAGTTAGATTTATGTTAATAACTTCTATAGTTGAATTCAAAAGTTTACTAAACAAGCAATTTTCTCATAAAAATGAGCAGGAGAAACGGCTTCTTTACTCTTGAAAAACACTATAAAAACAAAGTATAAACTTATTCTTAACAAAATATAACAATTATATGTTCAAAGAATTATATATAAAGAAAATATTGAATTTGAATAATGCTATTTTAACAAATACTAAAATACAAAGTGTAATATATTTGTTAGTACGCAATATTATGACAAATAAACATTGCGTCATCGCTTTCTAACAAAAATGCCGCAAACTAAGGTATTAAGTAATTTATATGGGAAATAGTAAAGTTTACGGTTATTATTGGGATTAGTTAACCAATGTTAGAAATATTGAATTATAAATATTGTTTTAAAATATCTGCAGAGTACAAAGTTTTATAGTTTGAAGTTATTAACAAATCGCTTAACTAATTTTTAGTTAAAAAATATAGTTTGACCCGTTCGAAAAACTAACAGAAAAAGTTTAAAATAGTTATGTAAATGTTTTGAAAGAACGTTTAACAAGGCTTATCTAACGAAGTGGTAGCGTCACGCAAGGTAGTGCTTTAGGTATAACTTTAGGTATGCTTTAGGTTACAAAAGTATAGAGGGCTTAATGCTAGAAGTTGCTATATCCAACCACGTTTAAAAACAATTTACACTTTAACAGCTCAATTATAATCAAATAAGTAACAGTTTATAAATATTTAGATAAGTTTAACATATATAAAGAAGAATAAAAGTCACAATAAACTAAACTTACAATCTGGAGCTATAAAGTTTTGTTATTAAAGAAAAATTGAAAATAGATAAATAACAGTACCTCTTATTCAAACTATTAGCTGTATAACTAAAAGAAAAAAACCAATAACAATTATTTCTAAAATAAATTTGAAAACAATTGTACTACCATAACAATAACTCAATAATACAATCCCCCATCCGATTTGGTTTTATTCAAAGAATCCCGTCGTTGCTATTAGGGCGCCGTTCCCTTAAGACTTCGGCTAGACCTTTAAAAAATGGGCGGGGCGACCTTCTGTTCGGCAGTTTTATGGCCAAAAAGGCTGTAAAACGAAGAAAAAGAGGAAAACACTGAGGAAATTGGAAACAGATTGGGCAAATACGGGGGGCCGTCCCCTAGTTAAAACCAAGGTCGGGCCCGGTCTGTGGTAAATTGATCAAAACTCGGCTCGTGGTCCATCTCGTCTCGATCTGATTTGTCAAACTTCACTTCTGGGGGCACCGTTCATCATAGGGATTGTTTTCAATTGAATGAATGGAGTAAATTGAACAAAGTGATAACTACAAAGAGAATGTGGGATTTCGGCCGTTAACATAAACTTTATTACATGAGAGTACCAAGTTACCAAAATATGAAATCATATATATTACTTAAAAAGATAGAAGTTGGACCAATATGTTAGATATAGACTGTATCAATAGATATATTTCAGGCCAGTATCTTGGAGCAGGCTTCCAATTTATCCATTTTCCATTAATTTTTATCTAACTGCTCCCTAGGACACGGCTCGCCAACGGAGACAGTGGGATTAAAGGACTGTGTTCCCATATTAAACTTTAAGTTAATTTTTTATAGGAACGCTTGAACCACATCATTCGAAAAACTCAGTTGCATAGAATGAGCTAAGGCCTTTTTCAATGATATATAAACAAACATCAATTTCATAGTGAAATAATCCAGGAATTGAGCCGCAAGATTTATTCGAATTCGAATTTGCTCCTCCCGTTGCCTTAGGGCGCGGCGAGCCGTGAGGATACAGTGTATAAACCTAGATCTTGATACAGGCAATAACAATTAAGACAAGATACTGCAAGCATTTATAGAGATACTTTTTTATTATTGTCGCTTTAACGCCGAATATATCTTATTAAAGTCAACAACAGTTTAATCAAAAATGTGGAATATTTCATCAGTTTCTGGTAAATATTTAATAGGAAAATACCAACTAAGAATACAAATCCTGAACTTAACCGTTTTGCGTAAGAAAGAAAAATCAAAGAAAGAGTAGCGATCGAACTTATAATTTGTAATATACATTTAAAGCAATTAATAAAAATATGAAACGTAACTCTATAAAACTATCAAATATGGGTATCTATTATAGCAGTAACTAAGACATATTGACATGCGAACCTACATTTATTTTAATTTGAGGCAAAATATTGATTGATCGAAAGCGAGAGAACAAAGAAATAGGTTCTAACAGAAAGAGAACGCAGACATGATATGGGGATAGGGATAGACGAAGTAACATCTGAGGTTTATTAGGGAAACTATAGTCAACGGATGAATCGTTTGCAGAGGTGTACTGTAGAATCTAGAAGGAGCGTGGAAATCGAAAGAAAATTTACAAGCAACCGATATAATTGTGCGCTTGCCTTATAATAAATAGACCTTTAGATGCAAACGATTCGTCCGTCGACTATATCTATTGCATAGTCCAACTCAAAAGTAAAGAAACTATCTTATAAAGATTTCAGTTTTTTCTTAAAATGATCTACTATTTAAAAAAACCATCTTTATTCCGTATATCAATGTATATCACATGACGGGTTTTCTTTTATTCTTTCCATCTCTGGGGCGGCTAAAAGTCGGTTTACGGGAATCATAAGAGAACATCCAAGCATACATCCCACGGTTGCTCATTCCGGCTTGGAACGGGGGAGGGATCGAACCCACAACTTTCCTCCTCACGAAATTCTGGGGAGGAATATTTTAAAATATAAAGAAAACCTTTCATCGGTGAGCAAAGTTGTCTAGTCAAATTACACGGAAACTGAAACCAGTTCTTTAAAACTTAGCAGGAGTACAGTTAGTAACTTAAGTTTCTTTAAAAATTTGAGGACATTTTGTCTAGATAGCTCGTTACCATTATAAATAAACCTATTCTAAAATGAGCTAACCTGTTTTGGTGTATCCCATTTCTAGCTCTCACGTTCCACCGCTTCCACGAACTCCGGAAGATCCCTTATCTGCTCCATCAAAGGTGGGAATAGGTCGTCCACCCCTGTTCTCCATGATTCTTTCCGCTTAGCCAGCGTAACTCATAAGTAAATTCATGTTTTTTAACCATTTTGATGTTATTTTTGTTGTATTATCGCACAGCTTCCACTATTTCTGAGTAAATTAAAAATATCTCCTTTTAAAGTTGCTATATGCAACAAGTTTAGCATAGAAATGGGTAATAAAACATACAATAAGCATAGACAATGGCAAAAACGATTACATTTTCGTGCTTAGACACCGCCATGGGCAATCCTGCGGGAAAGGGCGAAAATGCGGGAAAACTGCGGCTCAAGAGTTGAACTGAGCGTACTTGCCGGGCGGTATAAGATATCACAAAGGTCATACAATTATGTACAAACGATGTTTATGTTCTGCCCCGCCCTAAGACAACGGGACAGAGCAAATTCAAATGTACAAATCTTGAAGCATGAAAACTGGCTTATTTTATAATTTAACTCTTTACTATTTTTATACCATTCGAAAGAGATTGGGAAAAACTATGCGCGCGAATTGTTTCGAAGAATTTCATTCACTGGTTTTCATAAACCAACAACTTATATATTTTAAAAGAGATACAGTCCTTTATTTCGTTTGTCCTCCTTGGCGCAATGTGATGCATAACGCTTCCACGGAGTTAATAAACATTATATAATAATAATATGTTTATTTTTCCAAAAGTACAATTAAATGAAAAGTAAGATCACAGTATTACTATTGCTTTAGACTTTGTACTTGTACTTTCGGGGAGGAATGTGACCATTGCTGGACATTGCTAACATCCTTTGAAAAATATTGGATGCGATACATGAAATAAACAAATCTAGAAGTAAAATATTATGACTATACTGTAATTTATTCTCTTATACCTTTAGTTAAAAAGTTAAACTTATGCTATAAACCTTATTAATAACCCTACTATAACTCTTAAAGTGCGTTTTATATCAAAACAAAAATACATTGTTTAGATATACAAATAAATGAATCTTCTTTCTCTGCCCGATGAAATGCTGGCCTCTGTGCTCAAATATAGTAATTTCGAAGATCTTACAGAACTTCGTAAATTATCTTCCAACATTGATGTTGTAGCTGGAAAATATGGTCTTGATAAAATAAAAGTGCACACTATGATGTAAGTGTAGTAGAAACTGTGGAAACAAAAACAGTTTCTAACCTCGCATATCAGAATATAAAATATTTATACTTAAGGGTTATTATTTATGAATATAGAATGGAGATGACTATTCGTTGTAAGCAACCTCCCCATTATAAGCTACATTATCCCAGAACGCTTACCGAAATGATGGAATACTATTTCAAGAAGGTATAGACTATACCGTATAGTCTGTAGAAAGGCGAGATTCCTAGCACGGTATATTAGAAGATTTGAAGCAATCAATTTGTATAGTCCGTTTCAAAACCTAGACAGCATGCCCCGTATGTAGTTAAGGTGCCAACTTGACGGGCTTCCCGTTCAAGTTCAATTTTACTCGGGCAAAATTGTTCTTTTCCTTATAAAGTCGGTTATAGCGGCACGTTAACTACAAACGGCGCTTGCAGTCTAGGTTCTGAATAGACCATATTAAGGAATATAACTATTTTGCTGGTTATAAATTGAACCATCAGACCTTTAACTTGCATATTGTAAGTTCGCCGCCAATAGAGGATTATATGTTCGGAAGTCTTCATTTAGCTTATTTTTAGATAAGAGGAATACGGATGCTAATAATAGCCAACGAAATGGAAGAGCGGGAATTTGTAATTTCTGAAGATGTGGGAAAACTTCTTCTTACCAAAACTTGCAAGTGAGTAAAAAAAAGAATTACATTACATTTGCGAACTTCTTTTTTTCTAAAAATTGTACAACAGATAAAAACGCTTATTCTACAAGTTTAAAAAACAGAATAAACCTGCTCCTTCTTCAAGTCTTAATATTTATCAAATTAAAAGAAATTAGGACAAAGATAAATATATATTTGAATTCGTTTTTTCGTTTTTTGCCAGCTACATACCTGCTTTAGGGATGTAATCTTTTTTAATATTCACAATTGTAAACTGGCGGTAGGCTTCAAACTTATGAGAAGTATTCTAACAAACATGAAACTGAAGGAACTTTCACTTTATTCCTTTAGCTTAGAAATGGAAAATGCTGACGAAGTAAGTGGTTTTGTGTTATTACATCAAATACTTTTAACTAAACTCTTTCATATATATAGTCAGCGCTGAGAGTAATAATGGTGTGTCACTTGCGAACTTATAGGATTTTTAACACCGCGCCGGCAGGCAATACCACGCGCGTACTTGCAAAGTAAAATATTGAATGAACAGTAGCCGCCAAATGTTGGCGCGGGGCTCGCAAAAGGGGCTCAGACGAGTGTTGAATTCTTTATACTCTAGCATTACTCTTGGCGCTGACTATAGTAGTAAATTATGGCACTTCTTATTCGTATTTGTATGGATATATATGTTAGCTAAATAGATAAATATGATATAAACATGTTATGCTATTTTATTCAGTTGATCGAAGGACTCACCCTTGATACTTTAACTCTAAAAGGTCCACATCAAAATGCAAGCGTGTCCCTTTCTTCCTTGGATGAAATGTGTGCTAGGAAGATACCTTCTGAACTAATCTGTAAATTGTACAATACGACATTAGCAGAACTTGGAGAATTCTTTGAGGTGAGTGAAAGAAGAATGATTAAATCTAAATATATTATCACTATAAAAACATAATTAGTTTCAGAGGTGAGTGCCTATAGGGCAGGGCCGGAATTTTTTGAAGAAGTTTGTTAACAATTAACAAAAAGCCTTTTATACTCTACACTTTTCTTAAGAACTTTGCATTTCATATATACATATAACCTAAATTTCTCTTTATAAATTACAAATAATATTTACCACATTTATCCTAATATCTTTCTCTCATATTATTACAGCAAGAAAAATTGTTTGTAACCGAATTGAGATGATCAATTTTATAGAAATACAATAAACTAATACTTTAAAGGCCCTATACACTCGAAAATCAGTTTAAATTTATATGTTTTTCACGATATTCCTCTCGAGAGGTTAACAAATATTCTGCTAAATTTCAAATTGAATATAATGTGTTCTGTATTTCAGAAACTTCCAGTGAATTGGAAAAAGAATAAATTATTTTGGAGTCTCGAAACTGATAAAGGAACGATGAAAGTAGAAGAAATAGATCCGTATTTAAGAAGATTAGAATGTTTCAAAGACTGTAAAATAGAAACATTCGATTATCAACAATTAATTCCACAATTCGACTTTGCTGTTCGTTTTCAGTACAATATTAGTATTTATTTATGTGTTCGGATTTGATTTTACATTTATCGCACTTCCCTATTCTATAAAAATTACATCATATCTTCCAGCCTTCAAGCCACAATCATCCTCCCAAGCCTCGACCCCATTAAGAATTTAACAATTAAGTAGATTATGTTTTGTTTGTGTATTTTAAGGTCTTCGGAAACAATAAACCATTCTATTCTATTCTATATCAACAGGGTTCCGTTATTAAAAAAATATAATTGCAGATTTAATTTTCGAGGATTTATACTGCTCTTCAAAAGCATTGCGACCAGTCTTGGGGTAATAGTGAGTAAGTATGGAGCCAGGGGGCGAAACGAAATACTTCCAACAATAATTTTAGTTTAATAACATTATATTCTAACATAACTTTATCACATAATTTTTATTCCCCAACATTTTTACTTACCCTAAACCTACGTATATACCTATATTTCATTTTATGCAGGGTGTCGGCCATATATTCCGTAATCTTCTTAACAAAGACGGCTCCTTTTTAACTTTCACTCTTCGGGAACAGAAAACATTACACCCCTTATTTCTTGAGCCTTTTACCCTATGAATACCTTAATTCAAACATTTCGAATTATAATAATATTTATCAGATCTTCTCTTCAACACTGTTGACAATATTAGAAATACAAAAATAAACTACAGATAGGTGAACCCGTTTTATATTTAGACAGAACCACGTATACAATTGAATGATGGCAAAATGGCGCAGTGCGAAGTCTTTTGCTTGTTAGGCAAACGGTCGCTGGTTCGAGTACCGTCAGAAGCGGAAATGTAATTAAATCAGCCATTAAAATAAATTTTTGGTGGATATACTATTTTGAGGTTTGGGACAACAAAAAACGGTATAATAGAATTCAAGAGTAATAACGGGAAACAGCATGTTCCGTGCGCGAAAACTGCCAGCAGGTGCGATGTTAAAATAATGGAAATTCGCAGGTTACTCGTTGGTATTACTCTTGAATAAGACTATAAAAAGTAATATTGAAAAAGATGGGGGGTCACCGGGTTGAGAACCTTTTCCAATATTACTAAACCATGAGGTAGATAGTGACTGTTATACAGATATAGATATATATTTTGTAAAAATATAAATAAAATAAGCTCTAAGCTAACCAAATATAAAAAATACCGGTGAAAACTCGATGACTGAGGTTTTGTCCAGGCCAGTTGTGGGAAGTAAACGAGCCTGCTCGGGCCGCCGACCGAATATTCGAAAATCAGCCCCAATGAAGCCGGGCCGACCCTTTCCCACCTTTGGTCTAAACCGCTAAACATCGAGCTTTCGTAGCGTGATTAGAGGATTCCGTAGTTTTTAATCTTCATCATCGGATCCATTAGCATTCATATGTGAGTAACAGTAGCTGAGTTTTCTCTTTCCGGAAGTAGGTCCGCTACATAAACTCGTGTGAGAGGAGCTATGTCTGCGACAAAGAGGTTTAGGCAGATAGTCATCTGACATATAGGATGCCGTGCTTGTACCGGAGTAAGAACGTTGTCTGTAGCCACCATCTGAAAAAAAGAGTTGCAAATGAAGGTCGGGCTTATTGGAATTGGGATTTAAAAAAAGTCTTATACGGGCACTTAGTTTCAAAAGTTCCGCATGAAAAGAAACGACGTTTTATGTGAGCCAGAAGGGTGGGCCTGAACGGTTTCTTTTCAAAAACGGGATTTCGGGCCGTACTCGATCTCAACATTGGATATGAGGTTCATTTGTCTGTGCGAATTGCCCAACTCCACTTGATAGTGTAACAACCGTGAAAAAATATTCCACTCTGAATGTTTACTCACTTTCATCATATTTTTCCTCTGGGAACTTTAAAAATGATTTGTAGGCAAGTGGAGTGGAGAATAATCGGCTGGCGACAACAATTGTGGTGAGAAGGGCAGAAATACCACAGCAGACGAAGAAAACTGCGGGAACAACGAAAAACTGTAATAGATAGGAGTTTGTATGGTATACATGATGTTCCCTTGACTTTACAAACTTTTACATATTTTGAAAAAAGAGCATTAATAATAATTTTGGGACGGTAGGGAGCCAGCGCCATGGTGCTCGGTTACCGACTCCATCTTCAACTTTCAGGTATCCACTGAAACTTACAATTTCTCTTCATTATTTTTATTCATCCGAACTAACCGAACTACCGATGTAGCTTTTCAAATAAGCTGTTCACGCTATAATCTGTAGCAAAACTATTTTTTCAGTGTAATATGCAGGGGGGGGGGGGGGTGCGGTATTAGAAAAATCTGAGATCACTTTCGACGGAAAGGTTCCGAATCTTCAGGATACCGCGCTGAAGCTCTGCCAGTGCTAACATACTCAGTTTCTTAATAACTCACAATGCTTAACAAGAACTTCTTTCTGTGTTGTCTCCATGCATATGAGTACAACAAAGAGCAGACACAAGTCCACAAGGCCAACTGTGCCTGTATTATGTCATATACAACCGAGGTCTGTACCACATTACCGGAGTCGTTAGAGACCTGAAGTAAGGAATTTAGTAAAGCATTTGAATTTCAAATCCCATTAGTACGGGCCCTGCTTCTTTTTGTATTTTTATCCCTTATACAATGTTTAGTTTATACCATTTTCGAACTCTTATAAGATTCCCGTTTTCTAGCTTTAATTATTTAATTACAAATAATGGTTGTTCTTAGATTTTTCCGGAATTTGCTGGGCCCAGGTTCCGGGTTAAAAAGTTGTACACCCTGTGGTTAAGTCAAAACCTGATCATTTTTGAAGAAACTAATGCAATTCGGATGCAACTTTCTTATCGGCCCTTAATTTGAACTTTGCTAAAGAACAGTGCCATTTTAGTCACAAAAACGTTTTAATGACAGTTTTCGACATAAGATAACTGCGTTTGTTGAAGATTTTAATTGATAAACAATAATTTGACCGGCTTGGATCATACGAGTTTACAAATTTACAAAGAAAATGATACTTCCCGAGCAGAGATTTGACTCGAAGGAGTAACTTTAAAGCCAGAAATGACAGAAACGTCAAACGCCCAATACTTTGGCTCAAAAAGAGCTTTGTTGCATTTGTGGCCGGGCCCCTCCCGGCCAGTAACCGGATCTTTTAACTTCGATCGCATTTTTATTATTACTTCTGGATTAAGCATGGATGCATAGTAGTTCAGTGTGGATGAAGAAATTTCGCAAAAGGCGTTCACATCCAACGGAATAGACATAGTTTACGAACTAAAATTGAGGTTAAAGAAAAGATTTAAATAAAATTAAAGTTATATAAGAAAGTTATACAAAGAGTAAAGAAGATGCCTTCAATAAATTGCATAGTATATGTTTAATGGGAAGCCCAAAATGAGGCATACATTTTTTGCTTTAATGATGATTTGACGGCCCGGTAGTCAAAAATGTTGGGTATTTTGGGCCACGTCAGCCCCAAAAACCCCGAAGATTTACGGTGTTAAACAAATATGGATAGACTATTCAGGAGAAGTCTCTCAATTCACGAAATTTATAAAACACCGTCTCTCTCCAAAATACTGAATAGGAAACCTAGCTCTTGATATAGATTATAACTGATGAGGAAAATGTATTAAACTACTAAATATTGAATAAAAATCGATTTACTTTAAAATTTAAACTTTCAGTGAGTTGTGAGTGATAAAACGTAATAATAAGTATAGTTGTACTGAGAGTAAACAAATGACAGTTGTCAAAGAAAAGATAGGAACCATCAGAACTACCAATTATAAAATAGGTTTTATAAAAACAATGGTCCATTTGAAAGCTTGGAGAGGTAGCGCAGTTTATTAACCGGATTCGAAAGACTGTTAGAAAGTTCCGGATCAGACTGATGATCTTTAGTATAGTATGTATCAACAGCTGGGTTTCTGGAGCAATATCCGGATAAACAGCGGTTTTTAAAAAAAGGTTTTGTTTATTTGTTTTAGAAACACGAGATCACAGATATTTGGAGGTTGAAATGAGACGAAGGGACCATTGGGAGCCAGGACTCCATAGCACAGCACCTGGGGAGCGGAGGCGGCGGATCAGAAATTTGCAAGAATTCTTTCTTGGGTTATATAACTTGAATGGAAAATTGGTTAGAAAAGACGATCATTCTAACATAACACCGCATCTCTCCAGAAGACTGCGATAGAAGCCTAGCTCTTGCTACAGACTATATGATGTGAAGAAAATAGCAAGCTTATTGAAAACTGAACATCATTAGGCAGGCGTAAGGAGTGCTTATCTCTTTGTAAACCCAGTGCAGATACTGATCGGCCCAAATGAACTATGATCAGGGCATAAACTAAGGAACGGACTGTAGCAAGATTTTGAAAGTATACTGGCTTCAAAAGATAGCTGAATCTACATTTTATGCTCGTCATATCGAAAATTACGTATGCATCTACAGTGTACTCCGAGAGAAACGATGGAGTGTTAAAAATGAAAATATACGCAAAATTTCCCTGAACACGAATGTGACACTCCATTATTACTTTTGGATCTACAGCGATTAGCAAGGTTCCAAAACTGGAAATAATGATGATTTTACCTAACTGTATGATGATAATGATGATTTTACCTAACTATCTACCGTTAAATCGAAAGCTATTTAACATAGTTCACAAAATGATATAAATTATTAACTTTACAACATAATTTTAATACTAATAATGTTATAATTATTCTCTATCACCCTATTTTGCACTACATTTAACCCTCCCATTTGGTTAATAAGGGCGGACTTTGGACCCTTGTGGAAGGCACGTGAACACAGGCATGTTGCCAATTAAACGAACGCCGGCTATCAAAAAGAGAGCGATGTAGGAAATTATAGGCTGGTATTAATAAATTATAGAGTCTGTTACGATAGATGTGTTTTAGCGCGGTAGCATAAAGTGCGGTACTCCTGGGGGGAAACTATCCTCCCATTTTTTATTAATTTTTATTTAAAACCGCTACTGATTCTACTTGCATGGAACTATAGTATATTATATGCGGAAAAAAAATTATAATCCAAAATGTTCGAGAAAGAAACTTTTGAAAAGGTTAATATAAACATTGATCACTTAAAGTTCTCTATTAAGTGTAAGGTTCTTTTCAATTTATATAGCCTTTTTCAAAATCTGAACTATATTGCACCGTACTTAGTCGATGCGCAGGGTTGTGATCTTCAAAAAACTTCTGATTAGCCCAATTTTTAATTTTTTCAGGTCAAGATTTTACAACACCGCATCAAGTAAGTCCGGCATGGAACAGTTTATGTTGTATAACAGACTATATAGTCAAGCAAGGTACTTTTTTGATGACGAAAAAGACCAAAGCTCAACATGATAATTGCATTACTTGTGGGTTAGGTCACAGAGGTTTATATCAAATTACGGTTAGTTGAGTATGGCTTTAAAAGTTTAGTATAACTAATAAAGTGTTACTAGTATAACATCAGATGTAGTCTTCCTAGTTGTCTCAGCTGTTAGAATGGCTTTTATTTAGTTTCTGTTAGCTAGAGTCCAATGTCCGTTCTATTGTGTTTCTAGTGTTTAAAATAGACTAAAATACACGTAAATATGAGAGAAAGGGGGTGGAGTCTAGCACAAAGAACGAGCAAATAAAATGATGTTTAATATATAGTAGGAGAGCGAAAGCTATAGTCCGTATCAAATGCTAGGTTTACAGCGCAGTTACATGCATAAAAACGCCCGTGTGGGTGCCGGTGCAGTTCTTAGCTGGCCGATCAGTTGCGGATTGTTTTCCGGGCAGGCTAGAAACTGCCTGAGCACCCACCCGGGCGTTTCTATGCTACAGCCAATGGGGGAGAAACGGTATTACATAAAAATGAATAGAAAATGGGTGGCTTTGGAAACTTCTCATAGAAATTACCTTCATTTGTATATAATATCGCTGCTTCACAGGTTGCGGTACAGACTATATACAGGAAGTGAAGCTTGTTACGGAAGGATAAGGAATGGTTTCCAGCAAATCTCTTTCTAAATGTTGGCCTTTAGAAAACTATAGTCTATATCAAGAGCTAGGACTAGCGTAATATTATGTGGAAAGACGGTGTTAGATTAAAATTTACTGCTGAATTGAAATTCATTCTGTTTTGTAGTGGAAATTACCAAACTACAAGAAATTATCTACATATGTACTATGAAGCATAATGTCTAATTAGATTCAGCTGCAGAAGCTGTAGAAGGGAAATTATATACATCTTGCAAATCCAAGTGTTCTCAAGGACTAATGTTTGATGTAGAAAGGCTTATTATATTAATACCAAATAAATAATAGATAAAAGTATAGGCTACTATAGAAAATACACATATTTAGCCTAGTGCTTAGTCAGAGCAGCGATCTCTCAATCCGCGAGGATCTGACTATAAGACTGTGTACTCGACTTTCCGTAGATGCAGAAGGGTTAGAAAGGTAGCCGCTCACTCATCCCATGTTCTGTAAACCCAAAACATGTTAGAGAAAGACGTTTTTGATAACAAGGTTCCGGAATAAATGACTGATATTCTTCTTATTTCTGCGTTTTGCCAATTCTTGGTAATCCTCTTTTGAACTGTCCAATAAGAAAATTATCCATTTCCCAAAAGTGTCTCCCCATTATAACTATATTATACTAAACTACAACTATATGAGTGCTCACCTCACTTAGGCAACTGCTGAGCTTGTCCAACTCGTCCGAAGACATAATATCGGCCAAGTGGGTATCCTAAACAGAAAAGGGAAGTCGGCTACAGTAACCCAACGTTCACTAATAACTAATTTTAATAAAAATAAATTTAGCGCGCTTGGTTGACTACGGAAAGTGGCATTTGT
This sequence comes from Phasmarhabditis papillosa, assembly GCA_034691345.1. NCBI lineage: Eukaryota > Metazoa > Nematoda > Chromadorea > Rhabditida > Rhabditidae > Pellioditis > Pellioditis papillosa. The sequence continues at coordinate 35,843 of JAQGAV010000044.1, read as the reverse complement.
GATTATTCAAGTTCGTTGCCTCATTTTTTCGAGCTTACTATTTAGTGTTTTTGAAGCCTAGTTGTTCATAAAACGCGATCACATTCGCATCAGAATACATGACATCTTTACTATTGAATAATACTATGTATAGTCGGCGGACCAATCGCTTGCAGCTAAAGGTCTAATAAATTCAAATAGGAGCATAGATTTGCTCTAAATGCTTTAATAAACTGAAACAAATTTGCAGTTCGTACCGTAACCTCTTGCAAGCGATTAGTCCGCCGACTATAGATAATCTTACGAACTCTGTGGTATTTTTATAATTCTCAAATGTATACGTCAATTTCTAAGCCATTGTCTGGCTTTACATGATTTGAACATTTACTTTTTCAAAAGTCCCCCAACCCTCCATATTTACCGCACAGCTCCCATTATACAATCATAACTGTACTTTACACCTTGATTTTCTGTGTATTTTCTGATTTTCAGCACCGCGCCGCCTTTTCGCCTTTCCGCTGCTGAGTCGGCACATTTTTATCTTTGAGCCGGCAAGTCACGTCAGTCCGCTTGAGTTGTTTACTTCTAACAAGAGGAATCTTATCAAAAATGAACGGGAAAACGGGAAAACAATTAAGAAGCTTAGTTTAGTTAATTTAGCTCTGTGAACTTAAAGCACATGGTGACAGGAGTTTGAGCAAATGAAATCCAGAATCCCAGATACAATTTCAGTTTTCATCGTCACGAATACGAGAAGGATCACTCCCTGTGGAAAGAACAATCGTTCATCTTACTTATTGTTAGTTACAGGAACGCAACATTCCCGGTAACAGTGAAAATCGGCGAATAGCGTTTCGCCGGGAACGTTTACGGGATTTTTGTTCCCGGAAATATCGGGTTCTGTCCTTCTCTTTCGAATTCATATCCCATGTTTTGTATTTTAGTTTGTAACCCAAGCATTTCCTGATTAATTAGACTATATGATCAATCTTTTAAGGGATCGAGCTGATCCGAAGCAAACTAGGGTGTTATGAAATGTAAATGAAGACTAACAGAAAATAAACAAGTATTTTATCAATTTTTAAATATAGTCTAATTCCAGAGTAATAATGGAGTGTTAAAAAAATATCATTGAAAATGGCTCTGAAAGTTTTCGAAAACCGAAAATATAAGGACAATTTTCTCAAAATACGCAAGTTACACTCCATTGTTCATCTTGAATCAGACTATAACTCCTTAGAATCATCTATTTATATTTTACTTACCAGATTAACCGATTCCACACTGTGAACTCTACTGAGAGGACCTTGTGGCGAGGCACTGGGGGCCGTGTCATGGTTGCCAGAACAGTCAAAAGTCATGGCGACTAAAATATAATGATTATTAAATCTTAACATAACAATATAAAAACATTAAAATTAGAAACGAATATAGTAGTTAATAAATAGAGCTATGAATTAGTAATTCTAAACTTTTAGTGAGGAATAAACTTAATGAACAGTCAGCTGTGATAGTAGATGTAAGCCGGCTAAGGAGCGGAAACCGTTCGACCGTGGCCGGCCCGTGAAATTCCTGCTCCTGAACCTGTCTTATATTCATTTTCATACCGCACTCCTTCCCCCATTGTGTTAAAGAAATTTAGTTTAAACTACGGTAGGTGAAGATGCATTTAGGGTGAGAATTCGGGACAGAGAAATTGCATTCCCGTATCGGAACGGTTAAGACAGTTTGGGAACCCGGATTTGGCTGAGTGCGTTTCGATCCCGAGAATGTCAAACTCAGCAAATATTAGTTTTACTTGTTGGTTTCAGATAGTTCTGAAAGCTTTAAAAAAAGGAATACACAATTTCAAAAAACGAAGTCCTAATTGAATCACCAGTCTCTCGGATCCGATTCTAACTCCCCCCCCCCCCTACCGGGAAACGACCGCCGCACCGGGCCTACCCCTAAAATTTGCCGACTTTTCCCAAACCAGGAACTTTCCCCAATAACCTTTTTGGGTGGCTTAGGGGAACGGGAAACTTTTGCTTCTTTCGAAATTATCGACTAATCATCTTTTTCAATCTGATTACAAGAGTACCATGTGGGCAATGAGAAAAACAAAAACAAAACAGAACCTGCAAAAGGGGGCGGAGTCTAGTTAAAAGAGACGGCGGTGTTAAAAATGAAATGGCAGCCGACGAAATTAAAGGAATGTTCGGGAACAACCTTCTTGCAAAAGAGTAAGATACAAGGTAAACAACATTGTTAGAAGGTGTTTGTGGATTTAAAGAAGCAACAGTTGTGATTGGTCTGCTACAAGTGGACCAGTGGTTAGAAGCTTCGCCTTATGAGCTAGAGGTCGATGACTGGAATACACCGGCGACAGAATCCTCAGCACCCTAAAAGCTTCCATATGGAGTGAGTTTTCGCTTCCTAACGGTTCTTCGTCTTACAAGTTCATACTAAACATCGGTGATCATCATTTTTTGCTTCAGCTATGGTACGAACTGCAAATTTATAAGAGCTTATTAGAGTAAATAGAGCAAATCTATGCTCTAATTTAATTTTATTAGACCTTTAGCTGCAAGTGATTTGTCCGCCGACTATAACAAGTGTATTCGTTAGATCCAGTCGATTTTTAAAAACTAGACATGGATAGCGGATACGTTAAATAATTGGTTAAAGACGAAAGATATAATCAAACATGATCCATTTTAGTGGTAATCCGTTAATTTACCTAGATGACTAAATGTAAGTTCTTTTCTACCAAACTCAAATATGTGCCTTACAGTAGTAAAAGCATAAAAACATATATCAAAACTATAAGTTTACAAATTTATCGATAAATATTGATAAAAACAAAAGAGTCTCGCAGATTTTAAAGCTATTCATCTCTAGATATCCTGGTCTCAAGGGGGGCTCAATAAAATGAAAGTATTTTTGAAGCAAATGCTCTCAGCCGACCGATTTTCGCTATACTTGGATGTAACACCCTATATCTGCATGATTCTGTGCTAGAAAACTAGATTCTACAATGGTATGTACAAGTTAAGTATTAACTGTGAGAAGTATTACATGCAGTAGTAAGCTATCAATTGATAAATAAACAAAAATATTTGTTTATATTAAAGGCGATCAATTAACTGATAAAAGTAAATAAGTTTGTTAAGACCTAATTAATAACCATAAGGAAACTACTTTAAAAAGATTTCTTAACCAAATCTAGCCTGGAAAGCCGTATAAAATTCTGTGTATTTTATTAAATTTCTTCAAATTCTGAACTTTTTGAAACATTTCTCTTAACAAGTTGAAATGTTGAAAAGTTCTTAACGCGACGGCCCGGGCCCAGGAAATTTTAGAGTGCAGGCCAGCCCGAGTAGGCCGATCCACCGCTGTAAATAACAATACAAATAAATAGTGTGCTAGATTGTTAGTGATAAGTTATAGCGATAGTTGTATAAGAAAAGTAAAAGGGACGAATAAACAAGTTGATGTTCAGTTAGCGATCAGAGTGGAGAGAGCGATAGGCAGCCAGATTGTTGTTGATCCAAAATAACTAACGGAAGGTGGGAAGGAAAGACCTTTAGCAGCTTGTAGCGAGTTTTGGAAATGTTTGTTATAATAACAGTTTAGTCTACTGTTTAGAATGAATATTTTTAGATTAAGATAAATGTACTTTTAGAGAAAAGGTTCCCAATCAACCGATTATATATTCATATTATATAACACCGCTGATCTCCAAGAGACTGCGCTTGCTGTAGACTACATATATATATATATATATATGGGGGGAGGGGGGTATGCATAATTGTTAAAGCAAACTAGCGTTACGGGTGAAGACAAATACTTTTATCTAGACCATATTGGGAAGTAAAACTTAAAATCTTAATTACATTGAAAATGTATTTTATGATGGTATAATGATGGTATATAAGAATGTCATACATTTTGAATCTTTGAAATTACCTTGAATGTTAAATTTAAGTGATTTAACATGATAAACTACTAGCCAAAACTTATAAAACCAGTGAATCAAAATTTTGGTTACTAAAAAATTCTATTTTCAACCCTTGGTTTTTGCAGGGTTTTCCACTGGCTCATTGTCTTTTTGTTCGTTTTGTTATCAGCAAATAAACAGATTTGATTGGCAGCAGAACGGCCGGCAGATACTGGCAATGAAGTAGCAACGAACACGCAAATGGCAAAATAAGAGAGAAGGATCTTTGTTCGCGCGAAGGATCAAACACCTTAAGGTGTTGCAGAGGCAGGACTAGCCCCTTATTCAGGATAAGAATTGGAAATCCTGGCGGACAGGACCATGGCTGAAATTAAGAAACGCCCGGGTGGGTGGCTATTCAGTTGTTAGACTGCCCGGACAAAAATTCTCAACTGCTCGGTCTGCCCTGGGCCCTGACAGCCCAGGAGGACGTGTTTGCTTCATAATAATATAATATATATAATATACAATTCTTTAATAAAATAAAATATCTTTCTATAGTTTATTGATAATCTTAAAGTTGTAATTGTATAATAATTTGGTGTTCGTAGGATTTCGAATGACCTTCTGCGGAGAAGGACAAAGTTAGGTCGAAAACTAAACTAAAGGCGACCCTAACTAGTGAAATTTAGCGGAAGCAATTGAAGTGGTAGGCATGTGCAGGGCTGCGCATTTAAATGGCCGGCCCGGCCCGGGTCGAGCCAAGATTTTGAGAGGGCGGAGCCGGCCGGGCCGGTCTCAAACGTTTCCGGGCCTGCCCATGCGCAGCCCTGGGCTTGTGAAGTATAATGCTAGCAAATATAATAAAATGTAAAAGTGAAAAGGCCGTGTTCAAAAATTTAAAACCCCATTTGGCTTGCTTTTAATTTTGTGAAATACGCAAGTTTCTTATAAACAAAAGACACGGCCTCTTTACTCTTGTAAAAAACTACAATACCTTGCTATGGATAAGAATGGGCAAACTGGTATTCATATAAGTACCTCTAACAACATGCTTCTAAGAACATAATCTTACTTTAATATTTGTATTATAAATAGTCTGTAACGAAATATAAGCAGCATATATCAAGAACTAGGTGTTTCGGTGCACGTAACCGGTGTGAGATCTACCTTTCTAAAAACTTAGCTTTTATTACAGAACTGCTATAAACCAGCAAGTTCAAAAGTTTTAAAAGAAACAGTTTGCAACCGATTTATAAATAGTTGTTTTTAGAGTTTGGGTGGTCCCTTTGTAGACTTAAGAACAACTCCTATGATTCATAGAACAGAGTATCCAGTGACTTCATAACCGTTCTATAGCTAGGTCTGTATTTTAGGCGGTTGTTCGGTGGTAATTTAATACTGACCAAGACTGATAAAAAAGTGCTGACTAGAAGGAATTTAATAGAAAACTGTTAGGAAATTGAAGCAACGTGTTCCTAGAAAGCGAAAGTTATTTATTATTGTGATTTATTTATGTTCGACTAGTTCTGGAAAAGTATTAGTTTTGGAGGGTTGTAATCTTTTCTTTGTTGAAATAACGCAGAGTTGGAAACAGGACCCTGAATACTGGAAAGCGAACATTTACTGCAGTCTGTATAGTCTATAACAAACACAAGACCACAAAGCGCGGTGGTATACATAGGCTTGCGCAATTGCGTATTTGTCTTTTTCTGGACATGGTACAAAATAAAAATAGTACAATAATATTTTTCTGCAAACCAACGAAAAAATGCGCATCGAACCATATAATTGTTTTCCAATTTTGTCACAGAACGAGCGATATTACAAAACTTACAAAACACCGCGCACTGTAGTCTTCTTGTTGTTATGGACTATATCGAAAGTAGTGCGTCCAGATTATGGAGAGCATTGCTGTTTAATAAACATAAATGGAAGATCTGTTTATTAAGAACCTGCTCTTTAAAAGAACAGTCAATTTAATATGACTCCCTTTCTCTCCATATACATGCCAGAAACTAACTCTTGGTAAGTTAATGAGCAATTCTATAACATTTATCTATTAAAATATAATACTTATACATGTTTACTAAAAACTTGCAAATGCACAAAATTATAATAAATGCTCTCTATCCCATACTGTTAGGTGTCTGTTATTATTGTTAGGTGTTGGGCAGGGGTTGACCCCCCAGTGAATTAATTGATCATTGAACAGTCACGTGAATAAGAGACAAATATAGTATGTTTCAAGTTATTAAAAGAATATTACCGCAGCATGCCGTTAGCGGCCGGTTCGTTTGATTGAAATAATCCGCAAAATCTTGGTTTTGAAACAATTTGCGTAAAATGTTAGTTAAATGAGCTCTATTACATATAGGATTTTGAAACTGACTAGATGAAGAAACACTTATAGAATACATTTATGTCAATGTATAAGTTCAGTTTTGATAGAGTCCAGACCCGAAACGTTCGACAAAAATTTAAAAAGTTGAAAGTTTTCTCAAAATGTACAAAAATTAGCGAAACAGATAGTTTTCATATAACATAAGTACATTTCGCCAATATCAAACAGTTCTCAACAAAATATAGAAGACATTTTGATCAAAACTCATCAAAATCGAAAAATCCCTGATCCCATTGGTCACTTGTATAGAGTGCCGTGGAGAAGTCATAATGATGCAAGCGGACAAGAAAATTACAAAGTTGAGCAGTGTAAAAAATAAAGAAAAACAAGATGAGAGAGGACAAAGTTTAGTAACAACTGGTTTGTAAGGAATACTGCAGAATATATTGAAATATAATGGATTAGTTCAGAATTGTAAACTTTCACCGGAAAGACTAAACAAGCTTTAAAAGAATTGAGTATATAGAAAATACTAAAAGCTTACATGGGAGCAACGTTGTAATATAAAAATAAAAGGAAAGTCAGTTATTTAGAGTCTTATTTTAAAAGTACAGTTGTTGTAATGAACACCGATACTCTTCATGCTTGTGACTTCGTTTTCATATTAACAATAGAGCAAACTAAAAGCATTTTCCGGAAAACGATTATATTTTGAGTTCCGAACTGGGGAAAAGTAATACTTTTGCATTGGTGACGTTGGTTTGATAATAAAGTATAAAAGTAAAGTTAATGTTATATAAATTTTCTATTGAATAAAATTAATACAAAGTAAACATAGTTGTAAAGTGTATGGTATGGCGTCTATACTGTCCCGCCTAGCAGAGTGTCCGATACTATCGCTATAAGATAGAAAACAGTAATTGTACAAACAGTTAACTGACTAGTACAATTAAAGTTAATACATCTTTTTTAGATATAGTCATATGCAAAAGTAAAGATGCCGTGTTAAAACATTATATGGCTTATTTCTTGATACTTTTCCCTACAAAGATTACAATATTGTAACTTTCTTATAAAATACTCAGTAGAACCGGTGTTTTTACTCGTGAACAATACTATTTCACGTAATTAGGATTTTATTGTCAGGAAGATGTCTGCGATAAGTTTGTTCAACTTTTCAATAAAGTTTTTTCAATAAGTTTTTGGGTGAATCTATTGTTGCTAGATCAGGATCTCAGTCTTCAAGGATACAGGATTCAATATCAAGAAAATCCGGAGTTTGCTCAAGATTGACTAAATATTTGTGGAAGCCTCTGAAACAATAGAAAAAACCTTGCAATTGCAATATTTACAGGTTACGTCTAGTTGACCCTATATACTTGAGTAATAGAGCAACTGTTAAACAGTTATGTAGTTTATAAAGATACTTTAGAAAACAAGAAACGGCTTATATACTATAGTCCATAACAAAAAAAGACTACAGTGCGCGGTGTTGTTGAAGGTTTCAAAAATCGCTCGTCATGTGGCAAAATTAAACTTCCATTATATGGTTCGATGCGCAATTTTTTGTTTGTTGTCAGAGTAATATTATTGTACAAGTTTTGTTTTGTATTTACAATATATTGAATGCAAAAATATAGTAAAATATATTAAAATACTTTTATAAGTACAATAGACGACAAGTATAAGACAGGTTTGTTTATTTATAAAAAAGTGACGAATTACTCATATTAGTAGCCACGTGGTCTCGAAGATGTGACTTCATAAAAGGACAATAACCATGTTTTATAGACCTTAAAAAATCTTAAAAATGTAAAGTGAAAACGTGGTTTTGTTATTCAAAATATACTGTAACACCGCACCTACTTTACCCTATGAATATTACTTGCAAATAAAGGACTATGAATTTGCGCTGGAGTGCTGCGCACTTTTGTTTTGGGTACATTTTGGAATGATGTCGTTGACTACTTTTAGAACACACAGCATTGCCGAATTGGAAATTGTGACCACTGAGAAGAAATTGATTCTTGGCACAAGTTTTTATCAAGAGGTTGATGAACCACAATAGTTGCCTGAAACTATATTTGAAATGAAAGTTCTAAAGTTATCCTAGCATAATCTTACTGGAAAAGATAGCTGTTAAATTTAATGGTCACTTTTGAAAACAGGAACACCATTTATCGAATCAACTTTTAAATAATCCAGGAAACGTTTCCAGACCATTTCGAAGCTGTCAGTGCTTCTTTGTCCCATATAGTTCTACCTTTGTCAAAGATAATCATCAAAATGCTCTGTTTTCAAGGAAATACAGAAAAAGAGTTTGTTCTATAAAATTATGTAGCCTACATTCATTCCGTACTAATAGATGCACTTATCGTCTATAAACTATAGTCTTTTTAAAATCTAGTCTAAAAATTAATTAACATTAGAAAATTATTTATCCCATGTTTTGTGCTCCCGAAAACTGAATGATAGAAAGGAGCCGTATTAGCTTAGAAGATTCCGGAATGACTGGCCGAAGCCCTGACAAGAAGATACCTACTAATATTGTGTGATACGAGTGATACAGGAAATAAAATACTTTTAAATACTTTAAAATCTAGACCATAATTGCAGTGTGTAGTTAACGCGCCGTCATCACAGGCTTTTTATTCAAAGGTTCTCTATTACTCAGACGAAATTTAAAACTGTATTTTAAAAAGTCTGCTATTTAACTACAGTAGTCGTAGCTGATTACCGATGGAATCAGGGTGGGCCTGATTCTTTACTAAAAAGGGGCCTTTTGGACACAATAATGCAAAACTATAAGAACCGTTTCATAAAAAGTCAACTGTTTTATTTTTATTTTTAACACAGAGGTGATACAAAAAGTTGCACTTCTGTATTAAAAATAGAAAATAGATGTATGTACTCATTTATACGACTTTGATCTACAGTTAGAATGCACGTAACACACTAACACTGTCCAGGAAAACCGACAATTTTCACTGTTTTCAATTAAAATGTTGTGTTTTGCACTACGTTCGTGTTCAAATTGCAAATAATGACAAACCAAGATTCCTATTCCGGTTAATGACTTTGTGAACTTAGCAACTAGATTATAAATTTTGCAGCTTCCTTGCATTAGTTACAGAGATAGAAATTAAGATCCCGAGATAGAAGATCGTAAATTTTGGTCTACTGTATCCAATATAGAACAAACTCTTGCTTCTCGAAATTACGTTTAGCACTGTTTTGTAAGTACGCGCAACCATACTATGTATAGTGAGTTTCAAAACCTAGACTACACTGCGCTGGCCTCAATTTGCAACACCGACATATGCGCGGTGTTGTTAATTTTGCCTTCAAAAGTTCTCTCGCCCGAAGAGAGGGAAGGCTTTTCCAGCGAATTTGAAAGCAAATTTTGCAACACCGCGCATTGTATGAGGCCGGCCCAATGTAGTCTAGGTTTTGAAACGGACTATACTTAAATTTTAGTTTACTTGCGGGATGGTGCAGAAGAGTGGTCGTAGTATAGAAACGCCCGGACGGGTGCCCGGGCTGGCTAAAAACTGCCCGGGCACCCAATCGGGCGTTTCTACACTACGGCCACTGGATGGGCTCCTGCGCAGTATCCCAGTAACTAGCGGTGCTTCTATAAATTCAAGAAAAGTCAGTTGCCTTTTCTGCAAGAGCTCATTCATTTTGATAAAACTGCTCTAGCAACCAATAGTAACACACTTATAAATATAAAATATTAATTCAACATATTCCCGGCTGAAGTCTGAATACTTCGGATACTTTTGTCCTTGGTGCCTCGATCATTTTCTTGAACAAATCGCCCTTGTCCCAGCTGATCCCGAATTCACCAATCACATCTTTACTGAAATCCATAATTAGCTTTTAGGCACTACTAGTATGCCGTGATTATGTCTTATAGTTTCTTGTTAGGTCCTCCTACTGAAATGTGGCAAATCGATCAAATTTTTGTGGAGGAGACATATTTTGAGTTTCAAAAAACAATTATGCAATTAGTCAAATAGTTTTACAAAAACCAATAAAACCTTCCAGATATAGGCGTCTGTGACCCAATGAGTGCAAAAGATTATATAGTCTGTTGCAAGAGCTAGGTTTCTAGCGCAGTATCCTAAAAAAGGCGGTGTTAAATAAAAATGAATGTACGCTCCAGGCACGGATAGCTGCGCCCTAAGGCAAAGGGACAGAGCAAATTCAGACGGCCAAATCTTCATGCACGAAACCTAGCTTATTTTGTTAATCAAAGTTGTGTTCGATATATATTAATCGAAAGAGCTTGTCGAAAACTATGCGACTGAGTTTTTTCGAACAATTTCGTTCATCTGTTCTCATAAACAACTTTCATATTTTAAAAGGGACACAGTCCTTTATTTTGTTTGCCAGCTTTGGCGAACCGTGGAGGAGAATGATCCCAATTTGCCAAGTTTCCATTGATTTGTAGTAAATACTGCTGGCTACAGGTTGCTGGAAACCTAGCCTTTCAAACAGACTATAAAAGCAAACTATTCATCCAGTTGCATAGGCTTTGGGTCAGTTATCTTTGAACCGCACAAACAAATTCGAAAAAAATAATTTTAACTTGAACTAACCCTTCAGCATGCTTACGCATACACTGTACTAGTATAAATGCATTTGCAATATCAATTCTCAGCAAGTCAAAAACGAGTCTTTTGGTGAAAACCAGTGCAGAACTGTCTTTGTTGGAAGTGGAAAAGGTCTTCTCTTCTAAAAACATAAATTTATCTTGAATTTAAAACAAACCCACCAGATTTGTGCACTTCATCAAAGACACCATCCGTGTATATGTAGATTCGGTAATAAATACCTGAAAAAATGTTCGCAAACACGAGTTCACAGATGTTTGGAGCGTGAGAGGAGAGAGCCATAGGAAGCGGAACTTTATAAAGCAGCATCCAGGGAGTGAAGGCGGCAAATCAGAACAAATTTGCAAGAATTCTTTCTTTGGGGGATTCAATCTATCGACCTCTAGCTTATGAGGAATAGCTTCTAACCACCGGGCCACCACGTCCCTGTTTTTGACTTGATGAGAATTGACATTGCAAAGTGTATGCATAAAAATTTCTGCTCCCCATAAATTTTGAGAACCATTTATGTTATATTAGACTACAAAATACAGTTTAAACTTTATCTTTTCGGGTTCTTATAGTGAGTTTTCGGTTGTTCGGGTAACAACAGTTTCGCTGGTTTTCTAATAAGTGAACGATTTTCTACTATGTAAGCGTCAAGAGTAATAATGTAAGTTAAGAATTTGGGATTTTGAAAATACCGTGCCAGCTCCTGGCGCCTTCTCACCGTTCAATATTGCAATTGCGACGTATGCGTGAAATTTTCCCGAAATAGAGGTGTTAAAAATCATATAAATACGCAGACACTTCATTATTACTCTCGGTTCCGACTATACAGGAGTTATGTTCTAACCTTCAGCACCTTCGGGAACCCTCAAATTGGTGGCGGAACACTTTTCCACACAGAGTCGTTGCGCAGTCGGTAGATAGGTGATACTCAGTTCCAATTCACCTAAATCCTATAAAGGAAACTATTACAAAATAATATTTAAACTTACGGGAGTACATATCGTCATTGCCATTTCTGTTTCTTTAAAACATTTGAAAGCAAAAGAGTCGATCCAGAAACTACACTCGGCTATTGCTACCTAGAAAACAGATTATTTGATATATAAGAGTTTTTACTTGCACTAGGTATCATTAGATGTTGTATTAGCCTACTTTAGATTAGTAAATTTTAAAAGTAAGCAAAAGATTCGCAGCCAGCAGGATTCGAACCTGCGGGGGCAAAGCCCATTTGATTTCGAGTCAAACTCCTTAACCACTCGGACATAGCTGCTTTCGGATAGCGGGCTGAAGAAAGTAATACAACATTCCATTGCTGTGATTTTCCCATCAACCTCTTTCATTTCCTCACATGATGTAATAATGCGATTGTAATAATTAAATTACAAGAGGAAGGTACAACTTTCGAATCAGATTCCCACCCACGAAGGATACCAATTAAATAACACTCTCTGTTAAAGAAACTACGAAGTAATATTTATTATTTCAGACAAACTAAATAAGTTAGAGTATTTTTCGAATGATTGACAATTCAGCAACTTTAGGTCTCCAACTGTTCATTATTGTTTTCAGTCTATCTTTAATTGGTCCATTACATCCCTCAGGGCGGGGAAATGGCTCGCCGGCCGGGCTCAATGATTTATATGTAAGTTACAATTGTTTTCAAACCGGGCCGACCCGTTTGCACAATTTTGCAGCCCCGGCCCCACCCGCAAAGTTCTAATCTCTGTATCCCGTTCATTCTTAATTAAACTGACCTCCTTGCCCTGACTGTTAACATCGCATATTTGTATTCTCATCATACTTCTGTGGAATTCTTCCTTCTCTATTTTACAAGAAAAGAACTCGTTGAATACTGTAGTTGTGTGTCTTGGAACGACAAGAGTACGGTAGCTAATTGGCTCGTGCAGGTCCATTTCCTGTAAGAACAGCAGACTTAGGTATTAGTTTACTTTGAGAAGAAACAAGTATTTTGTAACAAAAATTGAAATAGTGTACGATCCGAGGGAATACTCGACCCTATTCTCACTGTTATGTTTCGAGATGAGATTCCGAGAAAAAGTGGAGATTCTATGGAGAAAACGATCTAAACTTATGCTACAAACAGTTTATATAATGAATAATTGCTTAATCCATACCTCATTTGTAATATTCCTCGGTTTTCCAATCCATGTGGTTCTGTTTAAATCCTTAATAACATTCAATATAGCACGAGAACTCTTTCTTCTGTGAGAAAACAATAACGGACAGTTGGAGACCTAAAGTTGTTGAATTGCTAAACATTCAAAACTAATTTATTTAGTTTGTCTGAAATAATAAATATTACTTTGTGGTTTCTTTAAATAGAGAGTGTTATGTAAATGGTATAATTCTTGGGTGGGAATTTGATTAGAAAGTTGTACCTTCCTTTTGTAAAATGATTTATACTTTAAACTCAGGCGAAGCTTCACTTACGGCGCTTCACTTATTGCAATATCACAAGGTTGTATATCATAAATATAGAATATATTTATGTTAGCACATTTCTCACCCTTTTTCTCAAATTAGTTTTAATCGCCAGGTGATTGCTAATTCAAAATAAAATCTTTTTTAAAGCAGACTGCAGTACGCCGGCCTTACGCAACGGTGTTGCAAAGTTTGCCCTTAGAAAATTGAAAGGTGAGGCAGTTTAGGGGAAAAAAAATTTTGAAGTCAACATGTTTCAACACCGCGCATCCGGTAAGGTCAACGCGACGTAATATTGGTTTCCAAATGGGCTATATATTAACTATTTGATTTTTCTATTTAATGATAAGATTATTCAGAACATATTTCCATCAGCCACCCACCCTTTTAATATAAAAGTTGAATGTTTCCTCATCTTGTATGTATTCCAATGCTATACTAACTGTGGGATGTCGATATTCATAGTCCTCAAATAGAATAGTTAATTAGTATTTATTAATACAACTAAAATATAGCTTTTATAAATAAAATAAACCTACATTCTCTAAATCATTAATCATCATTGTGCCATGTGAGCGACCGGCTTATATTGATTTTGGATATTTAACCAATTTCGGAATGATTATATTTGTATTTGGATTGAACAAAAATCGATGCTGCACTCATTTGAAAATAGAGTCAAACAAGAATTTATCTTTTACTGCTCTGGAAATTTCGCTTATGTAATATTCCGGTTTATAGTCTGATTCGAGAGTAATAATGGAGTGTCAAAAAAAAGAATCTCATTGTAAATGGCTCTGAAAGTATTCGAACACCAAAAATATACGCAAAATTTAATTAAAATACGCAAGTAACACTCCATCATTCATCTTGAATCACACTATAGATCGAACGTTGGTTTATATGCTTAACCAAATGCATAAACAAACTTTGAAGGTTTACCTTCTATTAATTTAAAGACCGTATCGGCTTCAGAACACTCTTATATTCTGTAGCGTATTCTGGAGAGCAGTGGTATATGAATGTACTTCAGAAGAAAACGCTTCCAACCAAATTTCCGTACATTGTTATATAACTCCGTTGCTCTCCCGGACACTGCGCTTAAAACCTAATTCTTGATACAGACTATAATTTTTTAATCTATATAATCATAAGTTGTTTATAAGTTTTAAAATAAATGCAACATTGATTTTATACTATGTGAAGAACCAACCAATTATAACTTATAATTTACCTTAAAATATGGCAGTTGTCCATTGCTTATAGTGAATATATTCATTTTCAATAATTTGTCCCTAAAAAGTCCTGGAATACCTTCGTTCAGGATGTAAATATCATTTTTTTTCACTTTTTCCTAATTTCACTCCTCTTTTTTCGTTCTTTGCAAGTTTTTCCATTCGGATCTTTCATCATCATGATTTGCGGATGCGAAAAACTGAAATTTAGGCGCCCGCAGGCGATTTTTTGCGTCGCCAGCTAGAATAAGGCAGTTATTGACGGTATATTAGAGGAATGTGAATTCAAGAAAAGAATTTAGAGGCAAATTAATATTATTGATGGCTATTTAAGCGATTTAAGCTTGTAAACGAGCTTTGAACCTTTTGAGAGAAATCCCGGATTTGAAGTCGAAGCCAGTAGAAAAGAAAGAAAAGATTTGTGAAATATATTTATTGTACATCTTTTTATGCAAACAATTTACAAAACATATAAATAAATAATATCTTTTTGTCGTGTTTCGATGTACATGTGAGGTCTGAGAATAGATAGTAAATGAGCAGAAGCTTCTTAATATCCTGGGGCGGTTCTTGGTGGTGGGCAGTGGTCGCAAGATCCCTTGGATCCGTCCTTTCCTGGGGCTCCGGCTTCTCCGGGAGTTCCTGGGTTTCCTGGGGCTCCGTCCTGTCCGGCATCTCCTTGAGGTCCTGGGGTTCCGGTTTGTCCTGGCTGTCCTGGGCGTCCTTCTGGTCCCTGTGGTCCTTGGGCTCCTGGCTCTCCTGGCTGTCCTGGTGGTCCTGGTGGGGCTGGAACAGTGCGGACTTGTCCTGGGGCTCCTGGCTGTCCTGGCTGTCCGTCGGATCCTGGGGTTCCGGGTGGTCCCTGTGGTCCTGGGGCTCCTGGGGTTCCTGGGCGTCCGTTGGGTCCTGGCTCTCCGGCCTGTCCAGCATCTCCGAGTGGTCCCTTGGATCCTGGGTTTCCTGGCTTTCCAGCTGGGCCGGGTGGGCATTCGAAGCAGAAGTCTTCTGGCTTAGGCTGGGCTTGGTCGGCTGGGGCGTCGGGTCCTGGGGCTCCTGGGGCTCCTGGTCTTCCGTCGTTTCCTGGGGCTCCGTCCTGTCCTGGGTTTCCGACTGGTCCAGATGGTCCCATTCCACAAGAGCAACACTGGTAAGTTTGACGCTTCTCTCTCTTATCAGCTACACGGAAGGACTCGAGCTGAAATGATCGGAATAATTGGGGAAGCTTTAGATGAAGATGAGCTAAGCTGCTCTCAGATGTAAAAGCCCATGATTCCGAAGTATGCTCAGAATAAGTAAGAAGCTTTGATGCTCACCTTGGTGTATTCTCCCTTAAGAGAATCGGCTCTAGTTCTACAGAAGTTGATTTCATCCTGGAGTCCTGACTGTACATTCTGCATGTACATACAGAGCATTGGTACAGCTACAATTGCTGTCAGGGTGGCCACGGTGGAGACGGCAACCCCGAAGAAGGCGAACTTCTTGACGGATTCGGCTTCGATCAACTTGTGCTTGTCTTCCATTTTCTGCAAGAATAGAAACCTTGAAATGGTTTCGAAACGAAAAGTCATAAAAAATAGTCAAGAACTGTAAAACCTCAAAGAAAAGCTCGTTGTTCAGCTAGAAAATGGTTCGAAAGGTATAATATATAGTCGGTTTATTGCCAAATTAGTTATTTAAATGTATAAAATTAATAAATATTAAAAAGAAGCTGAAGATGCTTTAGTAAGCTGTAGAAGAAGCTGAATGCTTGAAATGAATATGTTTTCTGCTACCGCTCATCGTCTTTTTATACCCCGCTTATCCACTGACGTAGCTACCATTTTTTCGCCATCCGCGCCCGAGGCTCCGCCCAGTTTTTCATCCAAGCTCGCTGGCCCCCAGGTGGGGCAGAAAAAACGAAAAGTCTTCTCTCTTTTAGGAAACCTAGAGAAATCTGTTGAGTGATCGGCGAAAAGGTCTTCTTTTCGAGGGTGGGGGTATCCAAAGGGGTATTCATATCACGGATATAGAGAACCCAGCCGGCCGAACCGAGGTGTCTCAGGTCTAATTTAGCTACCATAAAACAGTTAATTAGGCTTAAGTGATTAATTCCAAATATATAATGAAAGGGTAGAATCAATGATTAGAATGAGAACCTTTGGAGGTTTCTTGAAGCTATTGTTATAACTGAATGTTTCTATAGCAAACGAGTGTTTACTAGAATGTATAGTAAACATTACAATATAATTGAGTGTCACTTGTATTTTTTCTTTTCGAATATTTCTAAGGTAATTTTGTAACATATTAATATTTAACATAATTTTATTGATCCTTGCTGTATGTATAGTATGGAACATCAATTCGTTCAAGCAAATATTAGTCGAGTTTCAGTTCAATTAGTTAGCCTTATGTATTATAATAGAATAGAACGGTTTATTATTTCCGAGGACCTTAAAATACATAAACAAGACAAAATCTACTTAATTGTTAAATTCTTCATGGGGTCGAGGCTCGGGGAGGATGATTGTAGCTGGAAGGCAATGTGAATTCCTCAATTGTAAATAAAAATGAATAAGAACCATAACATTTATAACTATGGATGTCTAATACAAGTTGGTGGATAAAATAAAATAACTCTTATTTTAAACTTTACCTTTGAACTAGTTCTGTTTCTGAGAGCTCCCCATTATATGGAGCAATCTGGATCTTCCGTCCTTTTTGACACGGTTAACCAAATTTGAGCAAGAATTTGCTTCACAATATTTTAGAGCATATTCCGTGGACGACCAACTCTTGCATTATTTATTATATTCATTATAGAAACTATTTCGAAGTTGTTATAATTATATGTTTCTTTTTTCAATCTTTCCGTTAACCGTTGACTTCTTTTTCTGTTTTGATAAAAAGCGGATCAAATTGCAAAGATTTCGACTTTTTCATCCACTTTCCCGTTTAACTTTATCCAGTTTTCATAAGCAAATCCTAATCTTTAGATTTTAAGTTTTTTATCTGACGAGAAATTGCGTATAAAAGATGGCGCGGAAGATCCGAATCCGCCAGTTTGAATCTGCTGTTCCTAGGAAGAAGGTCGGGCTACTGTAGACTAGCCCACACATGCGGTGGTGTAGCTTGGGTGCACGTAAACCCTGGATGGTAGTTGTAATTAAACTTTGTTATCTTGGAAGTTCAAAAATCACCTTTTTGGTAAAGAGATTTCCAATTTGAACTTGTTAAAAGTCTAGAAATGTTTGTAACTAAAATAAAATAAACATTTATTATTATTATTATTATTATTATTGTTATTAACTAAAGGTATAACTAAGTTAATGAATATATCAAGAGCTAGATTTCCAACTCAGTATAATGGAGAGAGGCGGCTTTAAATTAAACTGAATAGGTTCCCAATCCACTGATTCTTATTGTATAGTTCATTTCATAAAACACCGCATCTACCGCGGGTACTGCAATGGAAACCTAGCTTTTTACACAGACTATACCTCTAATACTTACTTAAAAAACTTTAAAAATACATTTACAGTTTAATTTTTCTTGTAATCTTGATCCTGGGTTCGCGTTCCGCTGGGCAGTGAAAGTGCGAGAGAAACGATAAACTTTTCGGTTATCCGAAAATAAGAAAAACACAGCCGAGATACTTCCTTGATCAGATTAAGAAACTGTTTTAGATATTTTGTAGAGTGTTGTTCAAGAGTGAAGATACCGTGTCTTCTGCGTAATTTTGGAGAAATTTGCCTTGTTTAACCAACTTTAAACGGCAAAGCGCTGCGAAATATGTCCCAAACTTTTAACACGTTTTCTTTAGTTGTGAGTTCGAATATACAGTAGTAAGTACCATTTGGCAATGGTACTTACTATGGTTGGTTTAAAGGACTGCGCACTTTCTACAATTTAAAGGCCTTATTTAATAGGTTTCCTGAATCGTAACAATAGTAAATCAGATATTGTTTAGCCTAAGCCCAAATACCTCATAGTCAATATTGTTTCCAACGTTATTACTAGACGTGTAGCCCTGTGTTTACAGTTTTCTATTCTCAAGGTGTTAGCATTACATTACAGCATGTTACAGGCAATAACATATATCATCAACATGTTGCCGATTTTGCTAGTATTAGATTCTTTTGTCTAGCTTAGCTTCACTACTTTTTACTGGGTTTGGAAGGTTTCAAGTGGTTCTCGGAAAATTATAATACATCTTCCTCTCTTCTTCTCCTGGGACGTCAAAAAATTCTTTACCAGTATCTGAATCTATACAATCTGTATCCAGAGCTAGGATTCTAGCATACGGCATTCTGGGAGAAGCGGTATTATATGGAAATGATTGGGATATCGATGGGTTTTGCCATTTCTTTATGATCTACACGTGTAGACTACACCGTATATCTCTATCAAGCTACTTCCAGCCAAGGCATTCATATGAAGTTAACAGGAAATGATAGTTAATCCAGAAATTTCTTGTAGAAAACTGCCGTTCCTAAAACTTTCACTAAATCAACTTGTATTCTCTGTACCGATACTATTTTACTAGTTGCCATATATTCGCACTTTACTGCCAACTGCTAGACTACCGCAAAGACCTTGAGTTTTTCTTCTTAAAATGAGAAAAGTAGCAAAAAACGGCTGAAAAAGCACAGCGCCTAAGATATATTAGAAGTCATTTGGTAACTTTGCAATTGTGGTAATGGAGACAGATTAGTGTGCAAATTGTACAATTGAGAAGAATTCGGAAATGATGGAAATTTATATTTTGAATGAAGTAAGTGGTAGTCAGGGTTGTGAGGGTGAGAACTCATCCAGACCACGTCAGGGTGAAACCAACAAATTCCGTAAGTAATACAATGTAGTATATTTAATTATTATTTAATTTCTTATACAAACTTGATACAATGTTGTATACAATAAATTTAAGTTCGGTGGATTAGAAGGAATTTTCTTCAAGATTACACTCATTTTTATATACCACGGATGCTCTCAAGGATACTTGCTGGAAACATAGCCATTAATACCGACTATTATTGTCTTCCAGGAAACCCTAAACCTGCTATTTAATCTAAAACTCTCTTATGAAACTGGATACATATTCCCTATTTTCATTATGAATAGATCATAAAATACTATTACAAAACTATATAATATAGAGTTGACAACAGTCAGCTACAAGTCTCCAGGATGATCCTCCACATCCAATGTAGTTTCTCCACTTCTTCGGATAAGATCTCTGTCATTTGGATTTGGCGTTGTTGTTAAAAAGTTTACACGTGCTAGGCCAAATAAGCGAATTAGGGACTGAATACGTATGGAGGGACGGTTAGATGGACAATGAAGGAATTAGTTTTCTCAAGTTTTTGAAATGTTTTAGATGGGGTTCTGCCTTGACAAAACATAACTTTTCAAAGATGAATTTGAGCTGTAAAACAATTTAACAAACCCTTTGTAGTATGTAGTACAGACGACTCTCTACCAAGTGTTAGGTTTACGGCGCAGTATCCTAGACATACGCGGTGTTTAGAATATAATAGAATGATTTATTTGTTACCGAGACCACCATTAAAACACAGGAAAAAATCTACAAGTTAAATGTTTCATATATATGTCTGGGCTCGGGAGGAAGGATTGTAGCCTGTAGGCATTGTCAATCTCCATATCGTAATGTGTTATATAAAAATGAACAGAAAATCGGTGGATTGCGAGCCTTTTCTTCAAAAGTACACTCATTATTTTATTATAATACTGTCTCTACAAAGGATACCGCATTAGAAGTCTAGCTTTTGCTACAGATTATTCAAAAAGCTACAGAACCAACTTAGATAACTTTGGTTATTCGGTCACAAATTCTGGAGCATTGTTTCATATTCCTACTATACATAGGCACTCACTATCTAAACTTCCACATTCCATAAACTTAGCTTCGTTATCCAAACACCCCGCCTATGCTTCTAATTTGCGCGGTACAATGCCATTCTGTTCGTTTTTTGTGTTTTTGGGCGCGGCTGACTGCCTTAGGCGATAAAAACAGAAAATATGGCAAAAAGGAAGACATGAACACCGATCTGTTAGATTAACATCACAAGGAATAGTGACGATGAGGTGGGAAGAACCAAAGAGAAGCAGTTTTAATAGGCAGACCCGGGTCGGGCCCCACCAGGGCTCAAAGGAATGAAACCCTTGAATGGCAGAAGATTAGTTCCGTTTATATGTTAGAAAGGTGTATCCTTGTTGGGTTATAAACTAAGTTATTGTTACATACAGGACAGTGTATTACGTACATAGAAAAGTAGCTGAAGAAACATTATGCGCTGATATTTAAACTTGTAAGAGTTATCTTCGATATTCTCCAAAACTAGTGTTTAACTAAGTTATTGTTAGTTTATTTCATTTAAAAGATCATACCTACGGTAATTAATTTACGCGCCCGCATCCCATCTCTCCAACGGCGCGCGGACCGTAGGTTTGAAGACAGACTATAGCAAAAGCTTCACCTTCCAAAAATACCCTAAAATAAAAGTTAATCTTCTCACAACAACATATTAAGTTACTCCCTGCTAATTAACAATTTCCTTTTCTGAAATCGGCGCTTGCTTGCTAATATTCGCCCCGTCTGCATTCTCGTTTCGCTCTAATCATAATTTACCTTCCTTATTCTCACTGAAATCGCCTGGAACAGCCCGGTTTTATCCAGTTTTGCGGGGCGCCGCCACAGCAGTTCCACCATTATCCCTAGTCTAAAAGTATTCCTATTGTACTTTGTCTAATCGAGAGGAATTTAAAATAATTTTAAAGAATTTGGGTTGGGTGGCCTGAGATAATTCAAAATCGCTACTGAAAGGCGAGGCAATCGAACTATTTTGGGATTTGTAAAGTGTTTTAGGGATGTAGGTTCTGCAAATTATTCTTAAATGATATCCTATTTTTATAGGAACAAATTGTAAAAGCACTAAAGTTATCAAACTGGTCCATTTAACTATAGTCGGTATCAATCGCTATGTTTTCTGTAGAGAGACGGTGTTGAATATACTTTTGAAATAAAGACTTCCAGTTCACCGATTTTCATCCGCCCTCTCCAAGATACCTCGCTGACAACCTATTTCCTGATAGAGAGACTACAACTAAAACTCCGACTGTTCCTTGAGTATACTTAAAAGGATACTTACCAGATTGGAATTTTAGATTTAAATCGAAAAGCTAAGATAAAAGCTGAGATTAATGTTTTCATCCCAAAATCCCAGTATGAATCCTTGTTGACCAGTTGTAGCCCAATGTTTTGTGCCATTTAGCCAGTTTTCAAAACTAAAATTGAAAACAAAATTGCGAATTAGATCTCTTTATTTCTAGATAAGATAATAGAAAACATAATATAAGATATTTCTTCTTAATATCCTGGGGCGGTTCTTGGGGGTGGGCAGTGGTCGCAACCTCCCTTTGGTCCGTCCTTTCCTGCGGCTCCTGGGGCTCCATCCTCACCATCTTTTCCTGGTTCTCCGGCTGCTCCTGGCTCTCCCTGTGGTCCTGGGCCTCCTGGTCTTCCGTCGTGTCCTGGACGTCCGTCTGGTCCTGGCTCTCCTTGGCTTCCTGGTTCTCCTGGTGCTCCTGGCTCTCCAGCTGGGGATGGGAGAGTGCGAACCTGTCCTGGGGCTCCTGGCTTTCCGGCTTCTCCGTCTGGTCCTGGCTGTCCTTGTGGTCCTCCTGGTCCTGGTGGTCCCTTTGGTCCTGGTCTTCCAGCTGATCCTGCTTCTCCGGATCCTCCCTTCTCTCCGTTGGGTCCCTTTGGTCCTGGTGGTCCGGGTGGTCCAGCTGGGGCAGTTGGGCATTCGAAGCAGAAGTCCGCGGCTGTTGGCTTGGCGTTGTTGTCTTCGGCATCTGGTCCTGGAGATCCAGGGTTTCCGTTGATTCCATCCTTTCCTGGTTCTCCTTCTTGTCCGGGTACTCCAGCGGGTCCAGATGGACCAACTCCGCAAGAACAGCACTTGTAGCTAGCTTGACGCTTGCCACGGGCTACTTCGACGGTAGCGGCACGGATTGAGGCAAGCTTAATTCGGAAAATTAGTTTTCTATAAGTTGTGTTTTTGATGTTAATTTGCTTTCCGATATTCTTTTGGGTAAACGATCAGTAATAAGGCTTTCAAAGTTCCCTTCATGTACCCGAAGACGGGGTTTCATTAATGTGACTCTTGAAGAACAAAGTATGTATTTTTGTTGTAATCTTTATAATATTATTAAATATACCTTGGTGAATTCTCCCCTGACTCCTTCATTTCTGAGTCTACAGTAGTTGATCTCCTCCTGCATTCCGGAGTGAACGTTCTGCATATGAATGCAGAGCATTGGCACGGCAATGATGGCTACTAGAGTGGCTACTGTTGACACGGCTACTCCGAAGAAGGCGAATCTCTTTAGGCTGTCAGCCTCGACCATTTTGTATTCCTTCTCCATTACCTAGACTAGAAGTAGCTTTTATAGAACTATTTTGAGTTGAAAAGCCTTATAAAGTAAGAAATTTGGGGGAAATGAGTACACAAACAGGTTTAAAGCACGACTCCAAAAGTGTTTTTGCAGGGTTGGTTATGCTAAGTTTTGGCAGACTTGGGTTTGAAGCAACTAAAGGTAAGACGAAAGTCGGCGGAGTTGGTTTTTAGCTGGTTTTAGAAACCTGGAAGGTAAGAACAGTCCGAAATTGATACTTCTGCATTGTAAAGCTAAAAAGGTTCTGAAAGATTTTGCTATAAAGTTTTCTATATAACTTAGAAAGTAGATTAGAAACTGAAACTGTTGTAATGGTTCTTGTGTCGTATTGAAGGTAGCTAGTTGGGCTGATGTCTCCTACCCTTTCGGCACAGCTTAAGTACTAAAGCAAAGTGTGACTGGCGGCACAAAAAGTAGCATAGCGATCGTCTTATTTCATAAAGAATAAAAAATAATCGATATTTAACGGCTAACTACCGCGTAATAAGCCCTTCCGTATCACTTTTTACCGAGGTTTTTGGGTACAATCGAAGGATTCGGTTCTACTTGAGAACTTGGGAAAAACCGGTAAAAAGTAAAAGTAATAGACTATTACTAGTTCAAATGATTTTCTAATGACCTCGTCGACGATTAGGCTAGTTGGTGGCAACATTTTTATCCGATTTCAAGCCGATTTCAATAATAAAGAGAGTCCGTACAAGGCTAATTTCTCAATACTTTATCCTTCAAACTTTGCAAATGAGGCAACTTTCTTATAAAAATACGTAGAAGATACGGCCTATTTATAGTTGAAAAGACTATAGCACGTATTTTGTGTTTCTTGGTGCATTAGTTTAAAATGAACTCGTATATCATAGTTTTAGAGAAATCTGCATAGAATTTCGTAATAGTTTTGTAAATTGATTTTTCATCTTTTCTAAATAACTTCCGATATGTGCAGTATTGGTACAGTATTAAACTTAATCTTTCAATATAAATCTACACCTTTTACTATAAAATATGCTCAACTTGAAAAAGTAGACGATTCCATGTTTAAAATTAAAACTTTATTATTTTTAAATATCTTAGTTCTTTATAGCTTATTAGGTAGAATCTACGGTTTCGTATTTATCATTCCACTTGTATCGCTAAATGTCCATTGGCTATAGTACGGCATGGCGCAGTGCCAAGTGTCGCGTTGATAGGCAAAGGACCCGAGTTCGAGTCCGGCCTGCGGCAAACACAAACGGCTATGAGGACCCCACAGACCTGTTCATATCGTATCATGAATGACAACAACGCAATCAATAACTGAGCCCAACTTTTCTTTTTTGGACTTTTAGTCATATAGTATTAGTTACAGTCTGTGTCAAAAGCTAGCTTTCCAACGCAACATGCTGTAAGGCAGCGCTGTTATATAAAAATTATTAGAAAATCGGGTGGCTTGGAATCTATTCTTCACAAGAAAAATTATTTTCATTTTACACTGCCTTTCTAGTGGTAACCAAGTTTTTGATGCAGGCCACCTAGCTTTTTTGAGAAGTATTCCTTTCGAACTGGTTACTTTGCAGTTTCAACTGTTATTTGAGAAAACCAGTTGGTACGCCGAGACCACACTGTTTCTTGCTTTACACTAGGAACTATACTCAACTCTCCTGTTACTAGTACACTAAATTGATCAAATGCGTTTATTGATTTCAATAAAACATAATAAATAATTATAAAATATGTAAAAAGTGAATGACAGACTGGCGTATTGTGAGAGTTCCCGTTTAGAAAAAGGTAGCACCAGCGAGGACATAAGCAGGTACTTAATATCCTGGAGCAGTTCTGGGGATTGGACAGTGGTCGCAACCTCCTGAAAGAAGACTTATTAACTTTGTAAAGTTTATAAATTTGTATTTATATTATTACACTTAGTTTTATAATATTTTGAAAACTGTTAATTTGTGTACTTGAATTAGGTGAAACTTTGGTGCTATGCACTGTCTCGATAAACGGAAAGTAATCCATCAAACGATCGCTGCTATCGTAGGGGGATCGTTTTCTTTTTCAACCGAAAACCGTTTTAGACTAAGAAATTAGAAGAACTAGTGAATTTAGCAGTCAATTGTTGATCAAATGAGATTTTTCAAGAAGATCTACTAAATGATCAATTTACTTACCCTTGGCTCCGTCCTTTCCGGCTTCTCCGGCATCTCCTGGTGATCCTGGGTTTCCTGGGGCTCCGTCCTGTCCTGATTCTCCTTGTGGTCCTGGGGTGCCGGTCTGTCCTGGCTGTCCTGGTCTTCCGTCTTCTCCGGGTGGTCCAGCTGGTCCTTGCTCTCCTGGCTCTCCTGGGGCTCCTGGTGGGGATGGAACGGTACGGACTTGTCCTGGGCCTCCTGGTCTTCCTGGAAGTCCATCGTTTCCGGATTCTCCGGGTGGTCCCTGTGGTCCTGGGCCTCCTGGGGATCCTGGGCGTCCGTGTGGTCCCTGCTCTC
Source organism: Phasmarhabditis papillosa (assembly GCA_034691345.1). Lineage (NCBI taxonomy): Eukaryota > Metazoa > Nematoda > Chromadorea > Rhabditida > Rhabditidae > Pellioditis > Pellioditis papillosa. Next base: position 10,398 of record JAQGAV010000044.1, on the reverse strand, counting down.
CTGGCTGTCCTGCTTGTCCTGGTTGTCCTTTTGGTCCTGGAGATCCAGGGGTTCCGGCTGGGCCGGGAGGGCATTCGAAGCAGAAGTCTTCTGGTCTTGGGGCAACATGATCATTAGGAGCATCAGGTCCTGGCTGTCCTGGCTGTCCTGGTCTTCCGTCCATTCCTGGGGATCCATCCTGTCCAGGAAGACCGACTGTTCCGGCTGGTCCCATTCCGCAAGAGCAACATTGGTAAGTCTGACGCTTCTCTCTTTTGTCCTTGCCGGTCAAAGCCTCGATCTGAACAAAGATACTAGTTACTGGTTGGTTTTTGGAAACGTTTATTTTTGCTACTATGAGTTTCTAAGGTGAGTGAAGGCAAGCGCATTTCGGGATTAATCATTTGGCTCACCTTGGTGTATTCTCCCTTAAGAGAATCGGCTCTAGTTCTACAGAAATTGATTTCATCCTGGAGTCCTGACTGTACATTTTGCATGTACATACAGAGCATTGGTACAGCTACAATTGCTGTCAGGGTGGCCACGGTGGAGACGGCAACCCCGAAGAAGGCGAACTTCTTGACGGTCTCAGCCTCCAAAAGTTTCTGTTTATCCTCCATCCCTGAAATTGCTTCATAAGACAGGTCACGATGTTCCTTTAAGCCCCGAAAGTAAGGAATAAGTCGGTTTCAAAAGTTGTATTTCACTATGTGTCTCAAAGTAACTAGACTGTTTTCGAAGGGTTTCGAAGTTCAAAACGCTAGCTAGGATCGAATGATATCCCTTGAGAAGAACTAAAGAAATGAAAAGATCCTAATTAAAAATAAAATTTTTAATTGTTTTACTTTAATCGCCAGTAAAGTAAAGTGGCTGTTGAAGTGAAGACTGGGGCTGCTTGTGGTATGATTATCTGTTGCTAAGGTCTTCGCTTTTATATGAATGGCCATTCGATTTATAAAAAGTAGTTGGAGAGTTCGGATCTGATTGGCCGACATGTTCTTGGCTTAGGAGATACAGTTCAGCCCCCCAAACACCCCCCACTTCTACTTTTTCAGTCACTTTTTAGGTACATTGACCTGACAAAACGGTAGAATGATAGAAATTCGTGTGGTTGGAAATGGAGACTATCAACAATCTTGCCAAGATATGTCACAGAGAGGAAGCCTACAGTCCTTGAACTAGTACGGTTTTGCAGGTTATGCGTATTTTGGTCCCTTTGTGACGAATTTTGTGATATCGGGTTGAAATCCTGTTTTCCAAGCTTTAAACGGTCATGATCTCACAAGCAGTGATTATTCTTCACAATACAAACACATAAAAGTATCTTGGAGGAGTAATATTTGTTTTTCGAGGTATTGTTCAATCAAAATTCCATACCAGATTTCAATTTACTTCACACAGATGAAACTGATGCGCCAACCCTTTGCTGAACCAGTATTTCAAACTGCAGTACCAATTTTCAATCCATTAGTACTAAACACCAATAATAAATATCTATTTTTATTAATAATCGGAATGTTCATTAGTTTTTACTAGCTATCATTGAGTGATAGGCGTATTCTCTGCCCCGTCTTGGTATGTGGAACGCATCTTCTCTTAACACCGCCACCCGTCAGTAGACTAATCAGTTTTTTTAGTTCCAAACCCCCTGCTAATTGCCATGGATATGTCCCTGTTTAGACAAGATTTATGTGCTAGTTTAGTTTATAGTTTTCGTAGAACAGTTCCTTGTGACCAAGCGATGAAACTGTTTTAAAATGAACGTGAAAATATCGAAACGCCAGCGTACTGCTCTGAAAATCACAATACCACTATAAAATCTCATGATACTAAAATATAGTCGCATCCAAAAGTAAAGAGGCCGTTTCTTCTGTGTATTTTCACGAGAATGTTGCTTATTTAGCAAACTTAGGGAACGGAGTTGCGAAATGGAATTGTGAAATTTTGAACACGGCTTCTTCATTTGTGAATACGACAATACTGCATTAGCACAAAAATAACCTTAATTATATTCAAAAAAGTAAATTCATACATCCCAAATTATACTAAAGCGAATCATGTATACATAACTATGCAATTAACAGTTAACTTCGGCACGAATGAATAATTTCGATTTTCGATCATCGCCCCATATCGTCGATGATTTAAAGCACCAATAACCGCTTCTGCCACAAATAACCGTTTAGATGAAATCAATTTCGAAGCAGGTTAAATCCAGTTTAGCTGAGTGTTAGGTGTGTTCGGCCCAGCGGGAACACATTGCATCATAAACGAAACCTAGGTAGAGACGCGGTGATATAAACTACCGTGGAGCAGCGGTGTTATAGGATACGTGTAGCTGGAGATATCAATCTAAACGTGCATAAATTCAATGAAACAAACATGAGATAGTCTTTCAATCGGTCTCGCTTGGAAAAGGAAGGCGCCGGCCGGCCGGTTAGTTGGGGGTGAAGAAGGTGAAAGTGACCAGTTTATGTCTAATTAGGGATAAGGGAGAGAGAACACTGGATTTGCACCGGCTAGAACGACGGAACACACCCTTTGCGCGTGAAAATAGTCATTAATATCCCAATTTAAACAAACAAACGAAAAAGAGATTAAGTAGTAGGAAGGAATACAGGAAAAGCAACAAACGTTTTGCATTGGCCGCAATGTATGGGGTCTCTGGTAAAATAATAAAGTGGCAAAAACGGGGAAGTGCATACAATGTAAGGAAAAAGTCATCAACGAAAGCAATAAAATAATTTTAAAATGTTTTTATTAAAATGTATAGATAGAATATAATCTAGAAAAGGCAATGTCGAAAAAAAATCTTGCTTCTCTGAATAAACTGCTATATAATTCGCCTATTACACAGGAAAGGCTGAATATCTGCGACTCCTGGTATACCGCTAAACTCTAATCCAACTTCTGTATAGAAATAACTCTAGCCAGTTTTAGAAAATATGAACAAAAAAAACTATGAACTAAACTATTTAGTTTCCAACGAGCTCAGCGAACGGCTTATTTTTCACCAGGGCTGTCAAAGTTGCGGGCCCGCCCGGGCCCGTCTTTTTTTTTGGGAAACATCGGAAACTGTGCAAATGTTTCAAAAACGTGCAAAGCCCGGGCCGGCCCGGGCCTGAAAATTAAAATTTAACGGCCGGCCTCTGTTACGAGCGCAGATCCCAAAAATTAGGCGCCGGAGTAAAATTGATTTTTCCCGCCAAGTCTATTCGAAACTGAGCCAAAACAAAGAAATCTTCATTCGTCAGTTATTCTTCACAAGATAAGGTTGGTGGTTCTTTTATTTATTCATATTTTTATGGTGATAGTCCTGCCTTCCTTTAGCGCGGTCACTTTACTTCGGTTTAGGTCAGTTTAAGCCTAAGCTGGCGTATTCGCCTTAGGGCCCTAATAGGTATTCTTTCTTCTTTGACTGCGCAAATGCTAGGTTGGCGTCCTGGAAGTATTCTAAGCGTGGGACTGTGCCTAACCTCGGTACGCTGGGGAACATGCGTTGCAGTCTTCCATTGGAAGCACTTTCTTGACGTTACATAACCTAGTGTTTTTGTGGGAGGCGGGTATAAAATTCAATGGTATTTTGCCAAGGTCTTAGTTTGACAATTTGTCAATCTTTGTTGGAAAAGATGCGCACATTTAGCTAATCTAATTAGTTTAGGCTCCACGTCCAGCACCACCACCTCTTCTCCCCACAAAAAAGAAGAAGTGAACAATAAGGTAAGTTTTTATGATATATTATTTGTTTTAATAAATATAATTGGTTAACCTTCTTATGTTCCTCTATATACTTTCAATGTATTGAATACTTTTTGAAAATAATTTATTGAAATTGGTGAGACAGTTTTGAGCGAGAATCTTGATAAACGGTTGAAATACGAGACTTTGTTAACTGTTGAGGCTTCTACGTCAGGTGGCGCTAGAAAGAAGATCTTTATCTGATATGGGCTTCATGTATTCTTACCGGCAAACCGATTCTTGTCAGAAATTCCAGGATTTTGTTAATTCTACAGAGACCTTCGTAGAAGTTCTGTTCGAATTGTCGTCTTCTTTTAACTGGTGTCTGTCTGTCCTCGGCGGAGCGGTGCTGTTCTCGACGCCGCTTTTCTTCGAGCGCTTGCTGAAATAATTTTCCACATATTTTTTTTCCTTTCTCATGTATGTGTTTAGCTGATTCAATCTTGCTACCAACCTTTACCATTGTAACTTGATTTCTGGCTGCCATATGCTCTTGGTCAGGCTGTGGGTAATAACATGGGATTAGCGATATCGAAAGAGATGGAATACTATTGTTCTGAAAAATAGTGGCATTGGGCTCTAATTGTAGCGTAGTGTTCTTACTCCTTTTTCAACCTTAAAGGTGATAGAAACATTGGTTCTGCCGGAGTCTTGAATCATTCTATTTACATCACTGATCATCTGGAAAGGGGAATAGCTTTATTCACTTTTTTTTAAATGGACGAGTTTCCGAAAACCTCTTGCTTGTGACTCAACGTAGTTAAAGATCGTTATTCTATTGATGCTTTAGTTGTCATGCTAGCGTCATAGTTCTGATTATCTCACCGTGTTGATAATATTATGCTCTTCTTGTGCAAATCTGTACTGCCGATGCTTTTCACCAGCGATAAAGGCATTGGCTCCGTCAGCACGCGTTCCCTCCATAAATTGATAGTCGTTTACTGCCTAAAATTAGAAAATAGTGCGGATTGCAAATTCTTCTTCTGTACCTTCGGAATACCCATATTGTAGCCATGATTGCTAGCTGTGAAATGCTCGATCAGTGTGTGAACTTCTTGTTGTTCTTCAGATTTCAACTGCAACGGGGGTAGTATTATCTATGTCCAACGAGTAGTTTACAAGTTACATATACAAATTTAATGCATTATTTTTGTTCTCAAGGCACTTACAGGAGGATTTGCATCCAATTTTTTCTTCAAATCGCTGTTGATCGATTGAAGTGAGTCCAGGGATACTGTCGCAACAGTCTAAACAGTTAGTTGTTAATAGTTTTCTCATTTATTCTAATCATTTGCTTTCAGTTATCCTCTTGCCGGACTCACCCCTTCGAATATTGAAAGACACGAATTTTGATACTCAATGGGAGCTTCATATGGCATAATTGTCACTTTGGGACCGGTAGAATCCTTCGATTTTAAGCTGGAACCCTTTTGCGAGGTGCGTTGGGTGACCGACATCGTCAGAGATTTTGAAGTGGAGGCGTTTGACTGAAAGGAGCGTCTATTTACTTGCATTCTTCCGAGGGTTATCAAATCTTGTTTAAAAATGACATCAACGTGAGACTGATTCTGTTATCTAACTATAACAAGGCTACGCGGATCATTTTCGTCATATGGAACATTCAACAAGCATAATTTTTTAAATCCTGATCTATATCAGCGTAGCCCTGCCGTAGATCAGTCATGCCGTCGGTCCGACTGTTTGGCGCCTACCTGAGTATTCTCGAACTCCTCTGTACCTAATGATGAGCGCATTTCGTCCGTTAACGATGATGTTAATTTGGATGGAATGTCCGTAGTGGTGTTCTGTAAAGAATTCGATACTTGTTGAGGATTGTTTCCGTTGTTTTTTTTCTAACAGTTATATTGGCGACATATATAATTGTTTACCATACTTATGCTATTACGTTCCAACTAGTTAGGTTTATGAGGTACATGTTTTAGCTTTCAAAAATATCACGATATTCGCTAGGTGACGATATTATGTTGCCTTGAAGCAGTAGCCACAAATTACCTTCTTTTTCCGACCGCTCCCCATAGTGTATAGTTAAGAAATGTGGTTGTTTTCTTAAACTATAGATGGTTTATTATTCTGTTCCCTAGCTCGCATGATTTACGTGTAATGTATGAGATGAATCTCTTCTAAATTCTCAGGAAGCAGGACTCTTATATATTCTCTAGATTGTGAGATTTTTTAAATTAAATTAATTGTATATTTGTTGGCAGAATTATATGAATGAAAGATGTGACATGTTTGAGAATATGATCCTGTGATTTTAAATTCAGATTGAACCTCGTTCGTGCTCAATGAGCCATTTCATTTTCATTGAAGGCGTGGTCTGTACTACACTTGAGACGTTTGCCGCACAGCCAGGCTTACTTTTGTCCCTATTCATGGACTATACGGTCGGATTTGCAATTTCCATCTTTGTTGTAAGTTTATTGTTGGATAACTGTTTCAATTTGTTGCTCACACCAGGTGTGTACACCGTGTATGATATATATCCGAAGTGGTTGTTACAATTAGATATAACCTAATTAGGAAATGGCCAAAATATATAATGGAGTCTAGTGAATTGTTTAGGTGGGATTGATCGGTTTCAAGGCGAACCTTCTGGTTTTATTTTTATCCTACAAGACTCATATATTTCAATCGACTATCGGTCTACTAATTCGTAATACTGCTTTATTCTCTTCATTATTTTCACTAATTTTTATATGTTATGCAGCACCTGCTTCTTTTCTGTACGTATTTTTCAGAGTCGTTTTTTAAGTACGGTGTCCATGTGGTCTGTCCTAGGCCTAAGATAATTTTTATCATAAAGGGTGTTTGTTGTTGACAGATTTGTCGACAATACCTTAGCTCAGTTCCACGTGTAAGCATCTCTGCAAAGATCAAATGCACAAAGTTTTGATTTACTCTCAACCCAAGAGAGTTCCCTGGTTCATGATACGCTAATTGGGGTCAATCGCTCTCAACAATATTTATTTTGGTTCCAGCGTTGGTGCCATTCCACAAGTTGTCATTTTTTGGAGCACAAACTGGAATACGTTCAATTCATGAGAAGTTTTTGCGTACTTCCATGAGAATTTGAATGGGATCTCGTGCAAATTACACCTGCAAGCGCTCTTTTTCTTGAGATTTTCCCATATTTTAGATGATTTAGGGGCCCACGTTTTCAAACTGAGACTATTTCCTTCATATTTGGCTATTTTGCTATACTCTTTCATGATATTTGTCTGTATACTCATGTGACAATATCAGTTAATAGATTTATTGCTGCATTTTATTCACACAGGTGGGGTAGATAAATGTTCCTAAATGAGGTTGCGTCAATTTGTGAACCTGGTTGACAGGTCGATTCTGCGAACAGTATAGGTTTTGACACCCCCCGTCTGGGCCGCACCTATAGTAGCGAATTAGCTAACTTTCCGAATTGGTGCTCTTACAGAAAAGTTTACCACTACTATATAACTGTGGCGAACCTAAGAAACGGTATTGATATAAAACATAAATAGAGATCTTCCAAATTGAGTATTATAGTTAGAAATCATAGGAAGTTCAGATACAATGTGATTTTCACTCAAAGCAGAACGTTTGTTATGATTATTTCTCTCGTGGTTTTCGGAGTTCTAGTAGTATCGATTCATTTAGTTAGCCGTAAGTTTTAATTACGGGGTAAAGTATACGAAACTACGCTATGCGCAATTCAATTTATCCATTAAGGATAATTATTTTGCAGTTTCTTGCTAGGTATTTAAAAATAGCAGCAAAATGCAGTTTTGATAATGTTTTTGAACGAAGTTGATGGAATATACGCAAGGGAAAATAATAATCGAAAAGTAATCGAATCATACCGACCTGCTCAACGGGACGGGCCCGAGTCCAAATTTTAATATCACTGTCCGAGCACAAGCTTGCGCAGCCCCTACCAGGCCCCACTATTTCGAAATTCCAAATTTTGGAAAGAAAAAAAGGAAATTATGGAACATTAGTGATCGGTTTCGAAAGTGTGGGCCGGCCCTCTTCACAAAAGTACGCCCCGAATGAATCAGCAAGTTAATCGTAAGTTTCAAAAATGCATGGTATCTGTTCAACAGAACGCCTAACCACAACTACAAAACGTTCTACTTCAGCTGATTGTTGGCTTATCTTCAACTTCTCATCTGGTTTCTTCACCTATAAAAATACAAAATGTGGAAAGCTGCTCCGCGTGAATATCCAATTCCCCCGTAATGTTGTTGTTATTGGAGTAGCGTCCTTGTTGGATTTATCTACTTTCTTTAAGATTAGACAATTGAATAAGAAGGTTTGTTAATATAAATACGCATATGAATAAGTTGATAAATTAAAACTCAATTAATTCTCTGAAATTCAAAGTCTTTGATAAATTGATTTCTGATTGTATGTTTACTAGAAGCTCACCAAAACTTACCAGACATCCTTGCTTAGGGAATATTTACAAGACATAATACGTTGTGACGTAGTCCACTACAATTTATCCACAACCCTGCACTGTCTGTGTTGTAGCCTACGCACTGCGCGTCACGGTTACAGGCTCGCGGGTGTGAAACAAATTGACATTAGATTGTCTCTGTTTGGTTTTTATAGGAGGGAATTTCCTGAAACAGTAAGCATAGTGGCGCTCAGAGTGTAGATTGGCGAGCATACAAAATCTGCCATCGTTTCCAGCCACCACGAATATTTAAAGGAATGAACCGGGGCTAGGGCTGCACTAGAATTTTATTTGGCACGGTTTTCACGAAAAGGAACAGTAAGCAGTTTTCCGAATTACCGCAGGAATAGGCAAACGTTTGCCCGGCCCGTCGGTCAGTCAGGCTAACTATAAGCCGAGGGTATACAATTTCCAGGCAGGACGGTCCGGGTCCTGCTGAAAGTTTTAGACAAATTTTGAACCGGCTTGTCTTGAGTAAACTAATCGCTTCCAAACGCAACACTCAATGAGACTAAGTAACTGATCCTACTTTAGCGATTACTCTTCTCCGGTTCGTCAGTAGCCGAATCCAGACGGAGAAACCGAGCTGAACAGTGTCTTATGAAACAGGTAAAAACGAGGCTTCTCTAAATTTTGTCCTTGAGAAAGGAGCAGAGAGGTTTTGATAAATCTTTAAAAAAAACAATTTCTCTTAACTATTCGTTTCAATTTCAATTTATATCTTGTTAATTGACAAAAAAAAGTATATGGGCGCAATAGATCAGCTAAAATATACATAATCATCTAACCATACACCACAACTGGCCGAACTGAGGCCAAACAATTTCCAAACGTTTGGACCCACCGAAATCAATTTAAATTTTAAATTTTGGCCCGGGCGTGTTGCGGAGTCTGCTCATGTCCTTTTTTTCATACCAGAGCACTCTTCATACTGTTATGGCTGACTAACTATTGCCAAGTTTTGGTAGAAACAGCTTACAATATAACAAACTTTATTGTAAATTTAGATTTGTATTCAAAGTTCTGTGTATATAATTGAATTCACAACTTATTTTATACTTTCGAATATAGTTGATGGAGATATCATTAAGTTTGTACTTACTACATTCGCGTGGCAGCTAGTACATGCTATAGATGCGTAAGTAGCGCCGGCAAATAGGAAAATCAGATCAAGTGTCAGAAATTACACCCAGATCGGTCCGGCTAAATTTACACCCCCTGTTTGGCAAATCACTGATAAGTGGCGTCTCGAGAGCAATGGAGTTCGATATTTTACCCAAACCCCGACCTCTCACGGATGGCTATAGCCTGGCCGGGCCCGACGAAAAAATTCCAAGGGCCCGCCCCGGTTGACCGCAAATTCGAGAATTTCCCATGTTTACACCCGATTTGACACTTTTATATATTACAAAAATCCCGGCCCGGTCCGATAGAGGTCTGTAATTCCCCAAGTTATTCAAACTTCCTGAATGCGGAAAATCCATGTCTCAACCCCAAATCCAGAACGTGACTGGTGAAAACAGTCTAGTACGAAAACCAAATTTCCGATTTTAAAACGATTCGAACAATTCCCAGGTTAGCTCATACTGATTTTCTATGCATTTTCGAGTTGTTAGTTGAGAACACACTTATCGGCGTCCCCATAAAGCCAAGTACAAAATAGACTTCGAGTTCATCTACTGGAACCGAATCCAACCTATTTTGATTACTTCAAAAACAGACTGTTCTATACTTGGTGTTTTAGATCTGTTGTGCTTCTTATGAACCGAGAAATGCGTAGCTACATTCTGTGTAAGACTCTAAACACCGCCAGTGCAGTCTCAATTACACCGCAGGACATTAAGAGATCCACAATTACCAGATTTTAATGTACATTAAAGAGAACTGTTTAACGAAATCTTTAGTATTGTAGTTATATTTTAGTTTATAGCAGTTTATATATAGCAAATCGATCAATATTTTGGGGAAATAGCGGCCAAACAGAGCCCCCACTTACTACCTTTATTTAGGTCGTAAAATTTTGATGTTGGAGCTTTTCTGGAATAGGTGGGGGTTATGGGCTACTACGGAATGAATAGCAAACTTTCCGTTTAGTGTGGTGGACTAAACTGGAAAGCTCCATCTTCCAAAAGTCTTATTGTTGCCCGATGTTACATATTAAATACGTATTAGTCAACAACCCTCTAATCACACCATGTAGTAAAGTCCGATCCACCACTATCCTT
>JAQGAV010000043.1:0-60499 GCA_034691345.1 Phasmarhabditis papillosa | reverse complement strand
CGGCGGGACCCAGCTGGCGTAGAAGTTGCTGGAAACTGTTCGAAATACGTGCGTAAAACATGCAAGTTTGCAGCACAACTATTATCAAGGATTTCCGATTTTCCTCGGAACGATTTCCGAAATTTGTAGTACATAACTTGAAAACTTAAAGAATTGTTTTTCCTGGGCGATTCGCAAAATAAGATACAAAAATCTGTTCTGATATCTGGCTGTGCAGTATTTCCCATTAAATTCAAATCTGGCGGAGCAAAGTTTTATTTTGTTGGCTGAGATCACTACTGCAAAGGATAGTTCACTTCTTATTTTATGATGTTCTTTAAAGGTCTGATTCAAACTTGATTTGCTACCTTTAAAAGCTGATGGTTACAAATGGAGCGCAGCGCTGCCTTCAATCCTTATGTGGACTTTTTCAGTAAAATCATAGTGACATGCTTTCTTTAAGAGTAGAAGTGAAGAAGTATATTCTCTTCTAACTTGGAGCTGTTTCTAATCAAATAAAACTAAATCCTGAAATCCTGCCTTCGCAGACCCACATCTCTTAAAATGTACTCCTTTTCAAAAAATGAACCGCTAAGAACCAAATCTGAATCCAGGTTGGACGTGAATTCAAACCTTCAAACCGATTAATCACAAAAATGTACTATACTTTTCTTTTCAGAAGTACCGACTTCTCTTCCGCAAATTCGCATCACCGTTCCAGCAAGCAATTCATCTGTCAGCATCTGCAGTGAGTTTATAAACTGAAAACATCCGAAGCCAAAAAGTTTGCAAAATACAAATTACACGGATTTGACTGCAGGAATTCGGAGATTTCCAACACAAATTCTGAATTCATAATAATAAAACCTGTGTTTCTGTCTCAAAAAACAAGTGTTCCTAAGGTCTGAATTAAAAGCTAGGTTTCAGCGAATTATCCTGTGGCTTAGCATAGAAACGTCCTGGTGGGTGCCCAAGCAGTTTTTGGCTGCCCGAGCAGCGGAGAATTGTTGCCCGGGCACCCACCCGGGCGTTTCTATACTACGGCCACTAGAGGGCAGCGACGTTATATAAAAAGCTTTTTCTTCAAAAGTACAATCATTTTTGTCCATTACCGCATATATCCAGGATAAAACCTAGCTCACAAATTTGCTCTTGGTACAAACAACGGTTGTTTAATAGACGTTGGAACTAGCATTTTCTGAAGCCTTGACCGAGAGCGCGTTGACATGGTTCTGTAGGACCCAAATTGAACAATCGCCAGTCTATTTTCAACAGTCTAGCTGAAAATGAGCTTTTCTGCTTGTTTGTTTAAGCTTTGTATAGTCGGATTCAAAACGAATAACGGGGTGTAGGAAATAATTGTAAACCGTTTCTACGCAATTGTGTTTGGCTCGTAAATAATTTTCTACACTCCGTTATTCGTTTTGAATCCGACAATAAATCTTTGCAAGTCATTATTGCCTCTTTGACTAAAAAATAGACTAAAGAAAAGATTCCTATACAATTATATAAAGAAAACTTACACAAATAGTTTCCATAACGAATCATATTCTAATCTTCTGATTCAAATTAGTATGTAATATAGAGCCAACGGCTTCTTCTTTTTCCGACGGATACGCTTTGTCACTAACAGGATTTGGAAAAATGTAGTTCCTGAATACCTCCAGTCACTTTTCCGAGGGTTTTTGAAGCTTCGTTTTCTTTTATTCATTGAGCCACAAACCTGTTGAAACTTTCTAGAATCTGTGTTTTTAAAAAAAAAGGTCTATTCATTTTACGAAATACGAGATCACATATGTTTTGAACAAGGAAGTGAGACGAGGGAGCCATAGGTTTTTGGTTCAAATTATATACATTATAAAAATACACTATTGTATTTTGCAAGCACTTTTCCGCGAGGGGGTAGGCAATAGGTTACACTCACAGATTGCATAATTATAGCAAAATTTATAACTCTTTTGTAACATAACTTTAAAGTATTTAAAATAGTTTTTGACATCTTTTTAAATTACTTGTTTTTTGATGTGTATTCGCCATTCCTACACAATAGAGTATGATTATAGTATTTAACAAACATCAGAGCATTCTTATTATGTTAAAACATCTTATTTTAATCCTTTGTTATTGCAAATAACATGATTTTATCTTCTAGAAAAGCTTAGTTCAAAAGTTGTTCGGCTCATTTTTCGTAGTTTAATAGTTGGATTCAAAAGGAATAACGGAATGTAGAAAATAATTTTCAAGCCAAAAGTGCTTGTACGCAATTGCGTTAGACTTGTAAATAGTTTTCTACACTCCGTTATTCGTTTTAACTAATGGTAGACAGAACAAGCAAGCTTCTTTATAGAAATAGATTGTTTCATGTTTATATTTAATTTGTTATATTCCATAAATTTCATAGTTTATAGTAGTGAAATCAGCCGGTTCAAGATTCAGTTTATTTTCGCGAGGTGTAGGCTTTTTGAGCTTTTGACGCACTAGTTCTGTTTAAATAGTTTAAAATGTGCAGTTACAAAGTCATACGGGAACTAGAATTATAGTTTATAGAAACTCATTTGATCAGTTTTATTTCGGCTTTAATTGGGTAGAGCTTCGTCTCACAGAGGTCGTTGCTTCGAATCCTTTAGTTTATTCGAATTCGAATCTTCATAGAGGTCGTTGATTTCAAAGACAGATTCCACCGATTCTCTAACGCCGCCTCTCACCTGTTGCCGTAGCATAGAAACGTGCGGGTGGCTACCCGGGCAACAATCCACAATTGCTCGGGCACCTAAAATCTGCCCGGCAACACACCAGGGCGTTTCTATGCTACGGTCACTGAATACTGCACTGGGAATAACAAATTATGCAACAGACTTTGGTTTCGAATTTGAGAGATCTTCCATAAATATGGGCTGCTAATTTTTGCAATGCCTTGGTTTTCAGCGCGGTATCACAAACGGGGCAAAGTATTATAAAAACTGTGGTGCGTTCTCTCCAAAAGTACATTCATTTTATAACACTGCGCCCCTCTCGTGATACCGCTCTGGATACCTCGGTCTTGAGATTGACTATATCTAGATCTGAAGCTATTATTTCAAATTTTGGACAATTTCTAACAATATTCTTAAAAGTGCGTTATTCCGTGAATTCAATAGGTTTTCTTTCAAGAATAATATTTTGTGTTGGTAGCGGCGGCTTAGCATAAAATACATAAAAAAGGAATAACGGAGCACCGACAATGCGCCAATAAATGTTTTACTAGCGCATAATATGAGTCTGCAAGACACGGAGGCATTGATCCTGCTTGCGGTTGGTTCGCTGTAAAGTTCATTGAACTATAGTCTGTAGTAAGCGCTGCTCCCCAGAACAGAGCTGGTTATCCGGCCTGCCCGACCAGACCTCCAAAATTTCAGGCCGGGCCGGGCCGGATAACTAGCTCTGCCCCAGAATACTGCGTTACAAACCTGTCTTTTGGTAAAGACTATAGATGATTTCAAATTGTCCAAACCATAGTTCATTCTACAAGGTGAGCGAAGAGTAGGATAAAAGTAGCTGTGTTCTAGTACATTTCGGAGTTGATTGTTATAGTCGAATTCAAAACAAATAAGCACAGGAGTGTGGAAAATTATTTACAAGCCAAGCGCAATTGCGTACAAGCAGTTCTGGCTTGAAACTTATTTTCTACACTCCGTTATTCGTTTTGAATCCGACTATAATAGACATTCTTCCAATCTTTTAAAATAAAACCCTTGCTTCTCAATATTTCCCTTACTAAAGAAATATTAGTGTATTCTGTTTAGGCTAGTTCTGCTCTTCTATGCATAATGTTATATATGAATATATAAATAACGACTTGTGCCGTCTTCTCTAACTAGTAGACTTTGCCGCGTTTTCTTTTCCCCTCCCGAACACTTTGCTAATTATCGTGTTTTTCACTCCGTTTTCTATTTAACGAATATTTTATTTATTCTAATTTAATTTGTGTTCGGTTTTATTAGACAAGCTTGATCACACCTTTAGATGTATTATGCTGCTTTAATAGGTTCTGTTAGGAAAACAAACCCTCCTCCGGCAGCTGTACAATCCTAGTTTGGTCTTGCGACAGTTCCCCCCAACCTAGAGACGCCAAATGAACATTTAGTTATTTCAATGTATGGAAAAACAAAGTGAACCGTTATATTTTAGCAGCATTGACATATTCCTATTATAGTCTGTAACAAAAAGAAGACTGGAGTGCGCGGTGTTGTGTAAGGTTCGTAAAATCGCTCGTTCTGTGACAAAATTGGAAAACCATTATATGGTTAGATGCGCAATTCTTTGCTTGACGTCAGAAAAATATTATTGTACTAATTTTATTCTGTATCATATCCAGAATAAGACAAATACGCAATTGCGGAAGCCAGCATATACCACCGCGCTCTGCGGTCTTTTGTTTGTTATAGACTATATAACGTGCATCATTAAGACTATATTTTACATTTACAACGCAGATATTAGACTTAGGCACGATTGAATTTTGCCAGATTGTCTTGAATTCAGAGCCTTTATTTTTTGAATTTGGGGGGAACTGTCGCATATCCCCTAGTTTATCCTCGTATTTTTGAGAATAAAATGATTTTTTGAATAATTAGTCAAATTGGTTGACGACTTAGATCATTTGGATAAGTGGCCAAATCAGAACTTTTGGGGAAAGAGAGCGTTAAACGGAAAATCCACGAGATTTGTGGAGTTATTATGAAGCCTTTAGAATTTTGGTTGAAATGTAATTTTCGATAGTCGAAGTCTAGTTTACAAGGGCAAAATCTCATGCTTTTAGAAACCGTAGACATCCCCTTGTAGACCACAAATATCGCTGAACTGGGTACCATAAAAAGAAACTCGGATTGTTCTATCCCTTTTGTTTTTTCAAGCTGGTTTCTTATATAATACCCTAAAAAATGCTAAATCTTTGATGATGATCACTGGGGCGCAATATTCGTGGCCCTGTCTTACATGTGATTTGTCCGTCGACTATAGTATCATTATCATGTTTTATATAAGTTGTAACATATTTTTTGTGTTGACGCTTGTGCAACCGCTTTGGAGTTTTTCCGCGGAAGATTTATATTCTGAACGTGCCAAAATTGCTTATAGTTTAAACCGCTTTTCAGACGAATAGTTTTTAAAGATTTTTTTCTCATAACTTTATGGAACCGGAACTAGATAGCAAACCACCCAGGGAGTCCTTTTGCAGTCCTATCAATCCAGCTACTCTTATCCAGAATACCTTAAATTATTTATAATTGCAGCTCTATCTTTGGGCCCGCTTAGGTTTTCCTGGCAAGTGTTTTTGTGGCCGATTGAGCTCGCTAATTCGCGTGATATTTTCTCATCTTCTAGGCCGAAACATATAATTTACATAAATATATCGAT
Source organism: Phasmarhabditis papillosa (assembly GCA_034691345.1). Lineage (NCBI taxonomy): Eukaryota > Metazoa > Nematoda > Chromadorea > Rhabditida > Rhabditidae > Pellioditis > Pellioditis papillosa. Next base: position 55,126 of record JAQGAV010000043.1, on the reverse strand, counting down.
GTGCAATTGGCTTCTACTTGCTCACTATATCTTCTCTTTTTATGTATTCATTGAGCTCCTTTAACTAATCCCAATCTTATGATTGAATGATATTTAAATTTGTTGGTTTCTGCACGTTGTAAGACGTAATCTTTTTGGAGTATAATAATTAAATACTTTACATATAGTATGTAACTATAGTCGATGAACACATCTCTTGCAGGTGTAGGACTGCGAATGTTGCGCTGCAGCGCTAATCTGTTTGGTTTTCAGTATATTACCCGTTAGTATCCGCGCTGCTTTGCAAAACTGACCGTATACCGCTACAAGCAATTAGTCCGTCGACTATAGTAGCTAGACTTGCTTTTTGTGGAGACACCTTCGAACTCAAAGTATTATACATAGTTTAGAAATGTTATTAGTTTTTCAATTACCATCTCGTTCTCGAGTTATAAGGGATAGCCCGCCCTTTATGTAATGGGTGCGCGATGCCCGGACTCTGCCTCTACCCTGACCTAAGCGCAGGGTGGCAGGATTTTCAAACGACCATAACTCGGCTTAGCATGATCGTAAAAAACCGATCTTCATATTTTAACTAAGTATGGATAGGTCTATCGATTTAAACCTTGAACTGGAGACGAAATTTTTGAATGTACCGTGCCTTTAAAAGAAAAATTTATTCGAAAAAGTTTGTTCTGAAGCCTAGATGGATTTTACCATCTGGTTACCCGATGCAGTGGCAATCAAAATTAGGCCTCGGGTATTGAAATATTTGCATAACTTACATAACTTTTAAACAACAATAACTTGAACACACGGTTACTGTTTAGCACTGCTAACCCAACCCCGAAAAGCATCAATTGATATGTTTCGTTACAGAAAGTATGAACTTTTTTCAAGAATACATCTGCACTAAATATCCGACGAAGTTAAATCTGGTTACCCGGGTATTTCCAAAATTGGACCCATAACCTTACCATAAACATGCAGCACTTTTGTTTTGACATTTTCGGGCTTTATTCTTTCAAATACGTGACAGTAGCTTGAAGTTTTAAGCCGAATTGTTTGGTCCTTAGTGCATTCAAAACGTCTATTTTAGTCGGCTGGCTAATCGCTTGCATTTAAAGGTCTAACAAATTAAAAATAGAGCAAATCTGTGGTCTAAAAATAATCAGTTCGTACCGTAAATTCTTGCAAGCGTTCAGTCCACCGACTATAGCTTAAATACTTTTATAATTTACAATATATAAACCTATATAAACTCCTATTTAAATATTTCAGAAATGAATGGCTGCAAATCCTCGTCTGTCCTATGGAGAGACGTAAATTGCCCGCCGTGGATGGAAAAAGGCAGAATCTCAACGAGGAGTTCACCCTGCACGTCGCCGGCGATTGCGAGCACGTAGGTTTTTATAAGCTTACAGTTTAACCGGTCGAATCTTTTGGTTACTTCAGAGCAGTATCTACGGAATATCCCTTCATTTGTGTATACTGGAAACTATCTTATTCAGAACATACTACTGTTTCAAAAGTCAATAAGCGCGATTACAAGAGCTCAAATACTAAGAATAAACTATTTGATAGGGCTGGGATTTCCCGGGCCGGTGCGGGCCGAGGCTGACTTTTTGGGATATCGGCCGGCCTTGCATTTTGAGAAAGGTTGTTTACTTGGTTCAGTTCTATATTAACATATTTCTTCACTTATTAAAAACTCTGAACCTTTGAAAGTTCACCCATCTTCTATTAGAAGACTATTTTCATGCACAAAATATTCTTTTAGAAATCTCTCGGGCGGGAAAATAATAATTTAAAAATGAGACTCTTGCTGGTGGTCGTCATTTTTCACGCATGTCGCATATTATATTTCATGTTCCCCTTTACACTAAACGAAAATTGCAGGATTTTCAGCCCAGCAGGGGCCCCCTTTGTTTGACCAATTTGCACACTTTTGTGGATAAGTTTACATAACTTTTTTGGTGATTACTATAGTTAAATACAAAGTAAGAAATTTTATTTAGCAACGTTTTTGCCTTCAACATTTGTTAAATACGCAAATTTCACAGAAAAAAGCACAGCCAACAATGCTATTTTACTCTTAAACAACACTATAATTGATGAAAATTGTATTTTTGTTTAGTACAGTGCAGTATATAGTCAGCGCCGAAAGTAATAATGGAGTGTCATCTGCGTATTTTTAGGACTAAAAAGACCGCGAGCGTACTTGCACAAATTTAAGCACAATATTAAACGGAGAGTAGCCGCCAGATGCTGGCGCGGTGCTTGCAGAAGGAATTCAGACGAGCGTTGAATTCTTTACACTCCGTAATTACTCTTGGCGCTGACTATAGTATGTTTCAAAACCTTGACTACATTGCGTCGGCCTCATACGATGGCGGTGTTTCGGCTTCAAAACGGTTTTAAACTGCTCAATTTTCAATTCTTTGAAGGCAAAATTTGCAACACGGCGCATCGTATGAGGCCGGCGCTATGAAGTCTAGGTTCTGAAACGAACTATATATAACGAAGAGGTTCTATGTTTTAAACCGACTGTAGCTGTAATCAGTTTGAAATGTGCAAAATTGTATCAAAAGTTGTTATTTCGACTTTATGCAACTTTATAGGTACAAATAATGAACTCTCTAGTCTGAAGTACCGACATTCATTCCTACAATTAATTAATTGCTTTACATTATTATCCATCTTAATTACAGTAACGATTTATAAAGTTATAAAGTAATTTATTTCCTGTAATGACACATATCACACAATAATGGTAGATTTCTTCGGCACATGGTTTCGGCCATTCATTCTGGAATCTTCTGAGCAGAGACGGCTTCTTTCTAACATTCAGTCTTCGGGTGCGCATATATGGGATAGTTAAGCTGCTGGTTTCCCAAGCCTTCTGCAGCTACGGGGAGTCGAACCCACATCCTCAGACCCTCCCGGATCAGAGATCGGAGCTCTAACCACTAGGCTAAAGCACCCGCAATCTATTTAAAATCTCTTCTGGAAACCATTATACAGGCTATTCATAACTCAGAGTACCACAAACTATACATATATTTATCTCGTACTAATTGTAAATCTAGCAAGTCCGGAACCCTCTTCCTACCCAGGGATCCGAAACATTCATCCTACCCCAAATACTTTCTCGCTAAACTAAAACGAATCCAAACTTCCTGAAGAAAACAACGAAACTATAAAACAAGCAGTTCTTTAACTGCATTAAGCTCGCGTTTCTAACATAATTATCTTTTAAATCTCCCAACCCCACTTTTTTCGATCTAAATTATATTTTCTTTGTTTTGCCAGTCCCCTCGCCTTGAGCTGGCACTTTAGCAGCAAAATGGCGCCGTTTCTGGCGGACATGCTTAGCTTTTCAGCTCAACTTATTTCCGTACTGCACTCCTATTCAAAAATTCTATTGTAGGTCATTGTTCGCGTTGTTTCAATAAATATTAGAGTATCCCGTTCTAGATCAAATTTAGTTGTCGCCCGTTAACCTGTTGGGTTCGAAACGGCTGCCACCTAATAAAATATTTATTCACTTTTTATAATATTAAGAGCAAGTCAGAACGCTCTGAGCTAGTTTGGGTGTAACCGCAGAGTCCGATCATTTAACTAATATTATCGTGTAGTTCTGATATTTATAATGGATAGTCGTAAATGATTATAGTCGGTATCAAGAGCTAGGTTTCCGGCGCGGTATCCTGTGACCGTAGTATAGAAACGCCCGGGTGGGTGCCCGAGCAGCTGAGAATTGTTGCCCGGGCATTCTATACTACGGCCACTGGAAGGCAGCGACGTTATATAAAAAGCTTTTTCTTCAAAAGTACATTAATTTTTGTCCATTACCCGGGCAGTTACCCGGGCAGTTTTTAGCCTGCCGGGAAACTTCGGGCAGCCAAAACTGTCCGGGCACCGACCCGTGTGTTCTATACTGCGGCTACTGGACAGCAGCGGCATTATATAATAATGAATATACTTTAAAAGACGTGGCTCTTGATAAGCCAATATTCCATTCATTTTTATATAACACTGCTCGGGAACCAAGCTCTTAAAAGACTTGTAGATACTATGTATAAAGACTCTATCGAGAACTATCAACGCGAACTGAGCCGCAATAATGTATAATTTACGCTACGCTAAATTCATAAACTGCTATCAACGTTAGAAGACAATAGTTGAAGTTTTATCCAGGACTCTGTGTTCTAGAAAGAGAACTAGAAAGTTCTACCCAAAAACATTGTGATTATAATATTGTTGTGCTTTCAGTTCCGATAGTTCCGAGTTGTTGCTAGACGATAGATGTAACTCCTCTACAAGGAATAGTCTTTTTCTCTTCAATATGGATCCGGATGAAGAACAAGTCAGTTTAATGAATAGACAGCACTCCAGAGTCACGAAACCATTTATAAACTATAACCTTATCAAAGACTTGGATAACTTACAACCTTTTTGTTATATATAGTCCGTTTCAAAACCTAGACTACATTGCGCCGGCCTCATACGATGCGCGGTGTTACCAAATTTGCCTTCAAATTCCTTGGAAAGTGTCTTCCCTCTCTTTCGGCGAGAGAACTTTTCAGGCAAAATTTACAACTCCGCACATCGTAGGAGGCCGGCGCAATAGTCTAGGTTTTGAAACAGACTATACTAAGCTACTCATAACTAAACCTGCTTCGCTTGCTTCAGATATGGGATTGTTCAATTTTCCATTATAAACAATTTTAACAAAGGGATTTCTAATAAAGTGAAATGTTTTAATATAAACTATAGTCTACGGACAAATCTCATCTATTTAAAGCTCTATTTATTATAAGGCGAGCGCACACTTCTGTCAGTTGCTGGTATATTTTCTTTCGATTTCCGCTCTCCTTCTAGATTCTACAGTACACCTCTGCAAAAGACGAAAATAGCAGCTTATGTTCCAAATCCGTTTTCCGCCCGCAATTTGACTAGAATCTGCAATCATATGGGCATTTATCCGAGTTGTTTGCTCACCTGGTGTCAATTTCATAACCCGAGCATTAATTTAATGAAATTCAGCCATTTCACGGATTCAGCTTAGTTCAATTTCATAAAACACCTGATATGATCAGGTCTTATATAAAAAAACTAGGTATTGTTGATAATATGAACAAGTTCTATTTTTGCGGGCCGTCGCGAACAGGTGACCACCACTTGGGCTAGGAAGTGCCCAAAATATGGATTTTATTAGTAACTCCTGATCAAGCCTCTCGAATAAGGCCCGGGTCAGCCCGTTTTGGAAATTCAAGGCCCGGGCCTGGCTCGATCCGTTGAGATGTATACACTGGATGCAATCCTATAACCTTAGCTCATTGTGTCCGAAAATGCTCTCACAGATTCCAAAGCTTCGAAACCTCTTGAAAGCAAAACATCTCTTTCCCCGCTCAATTTTTAAAAACGAAACCAACTTTCGGCTGATTTAGAATGCATATAAATTCAGTGCTCGTAAAGTGCCCAATATTTACGAGCGGTTACGCCTTCATGTTTAAATTTTCAATGAACCTGCGCCGGTGGTTTTTAGGTTCACCGAGTAGGAATATGAATCTTGCATTGAACAGCTTGCCAGGCGGTACTCTGATTGTTTTACTTGACTATAATGGTTTACAGTTCAGAAAATGTTATTGTACTTAAAGGAGGACAGACAGCAATGAGCGCGCGAGATCGCGTAAACGCAGAGTCGCAATTCTAAAAAGTCTTCCGGGTGAATATTTTTCGTTTTTAAAATTCAACTATAATCGTTACACCATTCTAAATAATAAGCCTATCTATGGAATCAGAATAAAATTTCAACTACAGTGTAAAAGGCATTTCAAATGCGCGTGATCGGATTGTTTACTGGGATACATCGTTTCACAACTCACAAATTGTTATTGTACTTAAAGTAAAAGGAACTACAATAAAACTGTTTGATTTGACGTAAAAACGGGTATTTATGGTTTTGCATTGGGTTTCAGCTACATTTGTTAGTTTTGTACTACTGTTCCATTGAGCTGAAAGACACGCTAGAATTTTAGCTGTCTATTCTGCTTTAAATCTCGAATATTGCGTTTCTCAAGGTTTTTTGGCACGGCGCTTGCCTACCAGCCCGTACATAGCAAGTGCCATATTGTACAGACTGTACAGTACAGTGGAAAGGCGCCCCGAGCTGGACGGTTTGCCAAGAGGGTTCAAACAAAATGCGAATTCTTTTGAATTTTTTAGCATAGCCTGCTTACTTTTGAATTCAACAAAAAAAACATTTAGGATACCGTAGGCTGTTTTTTGTTACTTTGTCCCTTAAAATGCATTAATTTCGGCATCGTCTTCGTCCTCATGTGTCTCCATTTTGGTAGCGGAAGTATTTGCTAATGTTTATTTAAATTCAAAAATACTACTAGCACGTGTTTTGCTTAAAAGCTTTACTAAGCCCTCTAAGCACAGAATATTACACTTTATAAGCGTTATAATCGCACTTTCATTGAGTACAATTGGTCACGGATGAAAATTAGCCGGCCCGGACCTCTCCGTTAACTTCTCATATTTGTGTTTAGCAAAACTAACATAATTTGGAACAGAGCAAACGACCTGGTAATTTTGAAAGCTTTCTATTTTTGAAAAGTGAGTAACAGGTCTGATAATTTGATGGGACGGGTCCAGTTGTCGGGGCCTAAGTTGGGAAACTAGTTAGCAAACAGAACTCTCAACGGGTGGGGTCGGGTCCGGCACAAAATATGCTCGAAAATTGACCTCCGGCCCGGTACACACCATTGATTGAAAATCAAACGTAAGGGCCCCCTCCCCTTACCTATTTTTAAAAATTAATTTCAATTTTCCTCTTCTTTTAATTTTAATTTAATTAAAAATAAGGCCTGCTTGCAAGAACATTTGAATTTGGTGTCCTGGCCTGTTTTGGGACCCTCTGGTACCGTTCTTATTTACACTTTGGGTCGATTTTCTTAGTTCTCCGATGCACATGTCGTGAGTAACTTCAAATTTCCGGTTATCCATATTCTGAGAGAGCCCAGGCTGCTAGATTGGGCGATACATAGTTTTCTAATCTACTCTTATTCATAGAAATATCATCCTAATCCGTATTTCTAGCCATTAACACCCTCTTTTTAACATCAGCGATATTCTGTTTATTTGATATAATGAAGCCGTAAAGTTTGATCGAGTTCATGCAAGTCCTAATTTGAGCTAAAATATTACACATATAGTCTGTATCAATAGCTAGGCAGGGCTGGCAAAAGTGAGGTCCGACTCGGGCCGGCCCGGGCCGTACTTTTGTGAAACGAGGGCAGGACCTTGCCACCCCTGGAGCTACGGTTCCAGCGCAGCATCCCGGAGAGCAGCGGTGTTGGATTAAAAGGCATATACTTTTCAAGAAAAGGCTGCAAATCGACTGGTATTCAATTCATTTTTGTATAACACCGCTGCTGTCCGAGATACAGCGCTGGAAGCCTAGCTCTCGATATAGACCTGAGCGGTTAAACCGGCCCGACCCGGCCTAAGATTTGGTAAACCAGGCCGGTCCGGGCCGTCCGGTTTAACATCTCTGATATAGACTATACAAAGGTATTATATACACATTTACTTACCTTATACAGACCCTCCTTCACGAATTACTTGAATGGAAGCCGCTCAATTGAATACATTCTGAAAATTCCTCTTGCAAAACCTGCGCAGTTTTATAAAAACTCAGCAAATTAAGTCTACTCGTGAAGAGTCCAATAATTAGTCGGGCACAAATCCTGTTCTTCAATAACAAAGCTGATCTTTTCGTTGCCACCATACATATTTAATAAGGAAGCCTTTCAAAGTCCAGTCGAGTACCTTTGAAGTATCTTGAAACATATTAGAACATTCTTTGTAGTTTCTAAAACGATCACACAGAAGAGTCACTAGTTTTGTAGAGAACGCTCCCTTTTACGAAATCGCGCTATTTTATTCTTATTTTTTCATAATGGGGACATCATCGGTGCCGATGGTTAGTAAGCGGGTGTGTAGGTCTTCGGCGCCAGCTAGTTGGGGGGCCGCTTTGCGGAAGATTCCAGGACCACTTATAATCCAGAAAAAAAGAAAAGCTTTTCTTACTTAAATTTCAGTTGTTTAGGACCACAGAAAAAACGTAAATGGTCAACTCATTATTATAACTTAGAAACTAAACTTTTAATTTTTCAAAATGTGGAATTCCAGATTGACGAGATGGACGATAGATCCGTACTCCACTACGAGCTAGGATTCAATGAAAAGGACCAGGAACGCTGCTTCCGGTCAGTTATGGCTGACATCTGCACCTTCCTTAAGAAAACCGGTCCCTCAGAATTCCGTTTCAAGGAATGGGTACCCCGTCTTTTTGATAGGTCAAATCCCATTTTGAAAGCGATCTTATCCTCAAACTTGCCTGAAAAGATCCCACGGACTTCTGCAAAACCTCTTCTGATCTTTAACTTTTGTTTTCCTGATTGATAGGAGGATGATTTTGAATACTTTTCCTTCCTTTAGAGGTTCACTCACTTTCGCACTTCGTTACGACTTTATTCATCGAGTTCTGATGCTACATGTGATTAGAGCAAGCAATATACCCGTTGAGGTGAGCGTTTCGAATATTTTAACTATTATAGTTATTGAAAACTCTGCGGTTGTTGTGTGGTCAGAAATAAAAGAATCAAACGCTTTTACATCCATAAGCTGATTATGAATCTAGCAGAATGGTTCCTGCCTAACGATACAGTAAACTATAGTAGATAGCAAAAGCTACGTTGCCAACGCCGTATCCCGGAGAAAGGTTAGATTAAAACGAATGTAGTTTTGAAGAAAATACTACCCATTCACCGATTTCACTTTTATTTTATAACACGACGCTGCCCGGCAGGAAACTGCGCTTAAACCTTAGCTCTTTAAAAAGATTGTTTATTCACACTTTTACGAAACACGAGATCGCAGATATTTTGAGGATGAAGTGTGACGAAGGGACCATAGGGAGCCAGGACTCCATTGCCAAGCACTTGGGGAGAGGAGGCGGCGGGTCAGAAATTTGCAAGAATTCATTCTTGGGGACGGATTCGAATAATAAAGTATAAAGAACCAAAAAAAAAGTATCAAGAATTCTCTTGATTCTTTCTTTTTTAGCTCTTGATACTGGGATTTCTTACCTATTGTCAGCTATTATAAGATAAAGTTCTTTCGAAGTATTAATTGGTTCCAATGTTGTTTTCACCTTTCACAAACTTCGAATAAAGCTATACTTTTAGGATAAATCGCACACTGTTGATCCTTACGTGAAGATGTACCTCCTACCGGAGAGAAGGAATCATTGTAAAACGAGAATTTGTCGGAAAACATTAGATCCGGAATTCAATGAAATGTTTTCATTTGATGTCCCGTTTAGCAATCTAAGCAATCGAATGCTACAAGTAAGTACAAAAAGAAAGTTCGCATCAGAACAGATATAGTTCACTTAATCCGAGAAGTGTGAAATGAAAGTTATTTAAGCAAAATAGTGAAACTGGTTCTTATTAAATGAACCGGGGTTTGGTCTAATTTTGAATAACACCCTAGTTGCTAGAGTGGGCGCCTCGGCTTGCCAAACGATGCGCAGGTTTCGGGCCAAACTGGGCCTGGCACAGGCAGACGGCGCATTTAAAAGGCCGGGCCGGGCCAAGATTTTGAAGGGGCGGAGCTAGGCCTAGCCGGCCCGGTGACCTCAAGTTTTGGAGTCAAAAGACCAATTTGGAGTCAAAATTATATGAACAAGCTCTATGGTGTTAATATCTGCCCGGGCCCAAGTTTTCAAAATGATAGGGCCGCAGCCCTGTGCACCAGTGCCGGCTTGTTCACGTCCGCTCCCCCAATCTCTACTATTTACTATGATACCATGCAGCCGGTCTAGGTTTAGGTCTAGGTCTAAGTTCAAATATATTCACGGGAACCCAAATTTGCTCCAGAACAATTACGTAGTTAATTAAGTGATATGATTTTAGTTTACCGTCTACGATTTCGATCGTTTTACTCGTCACGGTCTCATTGGTAACGTTATCATGAGGGATCTATTCGACAAAAGTGATCTCTATAATTGGACTGAATACAATATGCAGATTGTTGCTAGTCAAGTAAGTAGATTGTAAAGCTCATTTAGCCGAATCAACGGAGTCAGGATTCTTGGTCTTGCTCAAGTTGAGCCAGAGACGGCCCTCGTGTTCACTTTCTAAATAGCTTAAGCTTAACTTTATGTTAGTCTAGTCTCTTAATCTAAAATATCCTGAGTATCGGATAACTCATGGCTATATTTAGACGATCTCAAGGCCTAGATTTTCAGCGCGGTATCACGAGCGTATCGCTGTGTTATAAAGGTGAATGTATTCTTGGAGAAAACGCACCATATCGACCGATTTTACATTCATTTGTTATAACACTACGCCCCGCTTAGGTGACGTCATACTTGTTTTTAAAGTTAGACCTTACTATAGTCTATATCAAGGGCTAGGCTTTAACCGTAGTATCCCGGGGGAGAATATGCTATAGTTTATCTGAAGACCTAGGTTTCCCGCGCGGTATCATAAATGAATGTAAAATCAGTTGACGTGGTGCGTTTTCTCCAAAAGTGCATTCATTTTTTATAAAACACCGCTCCGTTCGTGATACCGCGCTGGAATCCTAGATCTTGAGATGAACTATATACCGGTTGAAGAGTAATAATGCAGTGCTGACATAGATTCTTGTTCTTTATGGCTCTGAAAGTGCTGAAAAACAATATCCCAAAAATACAAAAGTAACACTCCATCATTACGATCGAATCCGACTATACCTATTTGGAGAATTAGAGACTCGTAATTTTCAAAGGAAACCTCACGTTAACTCGAAGTTGGTTTTGAAAGCTTGGCGAAGCTCGAAGCTCTCACCCTCGAACTATTTGAATTTCGGAGATCCGCCTACAAAAAACACCCCGATCACACGAATACTGAATGTTAGAAAGGAGACGTCTCTGCTCAAAAGAACCGCCTACAGCATTATTTTAAACTGCGCAAGTTCTGATCTTCGTATGACTTCAAAAAATATCATTAATCCCAATTCATGACTTGGCATGCTTCAGTGTGGGTGTTTTCCTGCAAAGACGTGAATTATTTAAAATATTATTCGTAATATATTTATTCAAAACATTCATAAATGTTTGAAAGCAACTTTTGGGACCTGCAACAATCTTCGAATTTCCGGGTTAGTGTAACTCATGGCTCGTCTTTTCCCAGGGGAGGAAAGGGCCGGCCCGGTCCGAATTTCCGAAACTTCGGCTACGGATGTGATTCCTCTAGCATTCAGCAGAAAGTGGAAAGTTTTGTTAAAGGACTGGAGAAAGAACCCAGTACTTTAGTGACAACCTGTATTGACGATGTTTGATGCGGTTACTGGAAATTACACCGCCCAATATGACACCCGCCGTGGATAGTACTGTGGTGCTCGTTCCCGGTTCTCCGCTTTAGAACAAGCTAGACTGCGCAACGGCCCTGGGTCCGGACCATCCAACTTTTGTACAGTCTGGAACAATCTGCATGTCTGTCCAGTCCGCATTTTAGTTCTAACCTACTCGCCTTAATTCCGTATATTTACAATTGCTCGCTCTAAACTCTAACTCTCAGCTTATGGTTAGCAGAAATTTGTTTGACATTTTACAAAATAGATATTTTGCACTCAAATTCAACCTGAAATGGCCATGAATTACCTTAAATGCCAGAAGATTACTTAATATATTGCAATAAAAAGCGTCATTTTGAATATAATAAGGATTAGAAATCCTTTTTAGAAAATTTGGAGATCAAAGATAGTTCTAATATGGAACACATTGTAAACAAGTGAAGTCACGTTTATGGAGCAAGTAAAATGAAATAGGGATATCAGAAAATCTCGGAAGGGATGGATATTCGGTTAGCCGGTAACACGAAAGTTTGTTTTCATGGATCCAGTGGCCGTAGTATAGGAACGCCCAAATGGGTGCCCAGGCAGTTTTTGCAGCCCGCGCAGTTGCGAATTGTTGCCTGGGCCCCACCCGGTCTTTCTATACTACGGCCGCAGACTAGAAAATATAAGATTACTTTCCCGAATCTCCATCCTACTTCTAGTTCTGAAACGGTGGCAGATTGTGGATCTTGACCGGTTTCACAACAGAAAAGTTGCATTCTCTAAACTGAATGGGGGATATCCCAGTACTACTTATCCAAATTATTTTTTCAGCAAAAGAACGATTTTGGAGATCTTCTTCTCTACATGCACTATAGCGGCACGGAACAGAAGTTGTCAATAACGGTGGCGAAAGCTTATAATCTAAGGCCCATGGATATTACTGGAGCATCGGGTAAGAAATCATACAAAGGTAAAGAATAGAGTAGGTCCGAAAAACTTCAATCGCAACAAGTGTTTGAATCAGGGCTGCGAATTTCACGGGCCGGGCCAGGGCCGAAAATTTGAGAAACGGTCCGGCCGGCCTTTTTCAAGCCCTGGTTTGAATCAGTCGGAACGGATGCTGTCTGCTTTAGCTTACGATTTATACTGGAAAGGGAATCTTAGTGAGAAGACACTTTGATTAATCTACACAGGATAAATTAATTCCTTCTATAAGTGGTTTCAAGAGCTATCCTGGGATCAGCGGTTTTGGAATAACATAAGGAGAAAATTGGTGAATAGGGAGCCTATTCTTCAAAAGCGTATTTATTCTAATCTAACACCGCAGCTCCCCATAATGCCGCGCTGTAAACCTAGCTATTGATATAGACTATATAGAAGATTCCTGACAATGAGCCTTACTAAAAACGGCTTTTCGGCCTTATGGACAAACTGGTTTTCAAGAACTTTATTTTTTGATTGCAGATCCTTACGTGAAGATCGAACAGGTCTACAAGGGAAAGCGGGTGAAATTACGTAAATCCACAATCAAGCGCGCCAATCTAAACCCCGTCTACCATGAAACCTTGGAATTCGACCTGCCGGCCCCGCAAGTCCCCGAAACCAACTTCCTAGTTCAGGTTATGGATTGGGATAGGTATGATAAACGAACTTATAAGAAAACGTATTCAAAGCTTTATCATTTGAACTTGTAAAACTATCACTGCCCGTTTAGCTAGCAAAACTACTAATTTCTTCCTCCCATGCTTCCGTGTTCAACTATGTCGGCGATGCAGCTCAAATATCTTGCAATTAATAAGTAAAACAGTAACAGCTAAATTCTGTATTCAGAAATATACAGAGCATGCAGGCGGTATAGGCAATTCACGATTTTCAAAAATACATAAACAACACGCTTTCTCATCCAATTAAATTCATTACAGAATAGGCAAAGACGATCTTCTCGGATGCTGTATTCTCGGCAAGGACTCGCCTACCGAAGAAGGCCGATCCCAATGGGAGAACTGTTTCTACTCCACTATTGAACAGGGACAGGTAACATCCTACATACATAGATTAACCGCATACATTTGAGTTTCAAAAAAAAGATACTATTTCGTTCCAGGTGATATTTCAGAACTCATTAAACATATTACTTATATTGATATCATATCATTCAAATGAAGAAATAATTTTCTAAAGCAAGAAGCAAACTTTTTCAGAAAGCGAAACCCGTTGGTCAATGGCATAGCATTCTCTCTGAAGTGCCCGAGGCGTTCCGTGATATACCAAAGGCCAAGAAATAGTTAACTCAAGCTTATGTATCTCGTTATCCTCTCATTTTATATTTATGCACTTTGTATTATCCTACAACCCTTGAACCACTACCATACATAAGACTCAGGCTCCTCGTCCCCAGTCATAAGTACCTATGGAAATCGTCGTTCAAAGTTCGGAAAGCAATAACTTACCCGCCCTGTTCCTCGATAACGATTTGCTTCATCCTTATTCGTAACTTCATACTAATTTGCATTACCATTATGTTCAATACTGGTATTGTTTGAAAACGGGATAATCAATAAATAATAATACTTTTATATAAATTGCCGCCATAAAATAAAAACAACATACACTTCAAAGAAAAAACGTTTTTAAAGGAAAACAAACAGTCGTACCCAGTTTTTAACATTCAATATAAAGTTGTAAAAATCAACAAATCAAGATGAAGCATCAATAAAAACAATTGCTTTGCCCGCAAAGAAGAGGTTCAGCTCGCCGAAGCGATGCCGAAGAGAATGAAAGAGAATCAGCTTACAGGGTAAAAAAATCAACATACGAATAATCAGAATCAAAAGATATAACAATAATAATACATGAAAATAATAAGACCCCCCGACGGAGAACTAATGCGCTGGTCGCTTTGCGGGAGGTTGTCCATTTGGTGGTGGTATTGGCCTCTTCTTGGCATATTTCATAATGTAACTGAAAATTTAATTAATTATTATTGTGACCACGAGATATGCTGCAAAATCGCATGGAAATCCAAGTCAAGTTAAATATACCTATGCTTATAATTGTTTCCATATTCAAGAAGCGCCAAAAAATTCAGCTACTTTCCAAAATTCCCTCTTTCGAGAAAAAAATGCAAACTTACTGGCACAAGTTATTCTTGTCTATTGGGTAGAGCATACTGGATAAAACTGCATTGGCGGTATTCCTAGAATTGGGAAGTGACTTGTCCGTGCGTTCCCTCATGAAGATCCAAGTTCGTGTCCTCACCTAAAAATCAACACTCTCTAAATGAAGTCACAACGCAGAAAGGCCATCAAGGGAATCACGCAGGAGTTTAATTCAACGTAATCGCATTTATTGCTTGCAATCACAATTTGAAATCGCTGAATGGCAGGTTTCTTCGTTGAGAGGAATAACCGTTTTCAAATAGTAATGAACCTCCAAAACAACATATATCCAATAGATATTGCTGCTAACAGTATTGGCCCAACACAGAATAAACTTACTTCAAACGTGCACTCAATGATCTTGTTATCATATTGTTGCAACGTCTTGGTGGCCTTCATGTCGGCAAACGGTGCGTCTTGGTGCTGCACAAATAGTAGCCCACGCCATTCCGGAAGCTCCCCCTGCTTATGCTGTCTTGAATAATTCAAAGTCAGAATAGCTACAGGAAGATCACAAACTTTCTAATCTGAAGCTTGAAATCGATGGAGTTGTGGGACGGAGGCTTCCATTTAAGCACAGTGTCACATCTTCCAGCCGTGTACGGCTGAAATTAAATTCGTATGATATACCAGGATTATATTCTACCTGACTGACTGGCTGAAAGATCAATCCATCAATTTCATGGCCAACATTCTTCGTGAAGGCGGGCTCGAACAACTTTGGAACCTAAAATGTTATTTCGTGAAAGTGATGAACAGTAGTGCGTAAGCAATAGCAGTGCAACGTTATATGCAAGCCAGAGAAAAGATGCGTTTTAAAATAGGCTCCATATCCACTTTGTCGCAATTTTCGCAGCACTCTAATCAAGCTAGTACGAACGAAATAGTGCTTTAGCACGTAAAAGCCATTTGTTTAAATCCCACAAGAATTCAATCGAGTAAGGTATTTAGCATGCATGAAGGAGAAAACTCAACGCACAGCGGTAATTTCCCAGAAATCCTTCAGCTTGACTGACATAATCTGCGACATCCTGTCTAGTTTTCCTTCCTAAAGTCAACATATTTAAAAATACGTAATCCAAATATACCTGAAAAGCTCTTTGCCTAGGTGCGATCAGCTCGTTGGTAATACATTGCTTTCTAATGTCGAAATTCTGTTTGGCGATGCGAAAATCCTTAATGTGTACATTACAACTGTTAGACTGCTTTCAAAACCTCGAACTGGATTATGTCGTAGATCAGCAGGCGAGGTCGATTTTCGCCATCCACCTGAAGCAATAAAATCAATGATGATTTTTTATACCTTGTTTACTTTGTCAATAATCATTTCACAGTCGACCAGTGTATTCGTCACATGTGCCGTCAAATCCTTCCTTTTCGGAAATACCAAGTTTGGTATTTGGAAAATCTAAATAAAAAGCTCTAATTTCGGGAAAAAAATATTCGGACCTCATTATCACGATCGAAGGCATATACTTCATCCTCGCCATTGATATATACCATATACCTAAACAGTACATTAAAATACAGACTAAATTGCTATTTAAAATTTTCTGAAAATATTTTGTGGCTAAAAGAAAACTCGTCAAACAATATTAGCTGAGACAAAATAACCAACCGCATCCCATCAGCTTTCCAAGAGACCAGGTACGAATGTTCGTGTAACAAACGTAAATTATCTCTTTCCGGTGATTTCTCCAGTGAAATCGGCTGAAGACCGGGAAATCCGTCTCGATTATACTGGCATAAATATTTGATCTAAAGGTGGTAAAATAAAAGAGCTGATTTTTTTTTCAAACCTTTCCTCTCAGCATCTCCTTCAAAGAGTTGTCGGTAACAAGGGTGACACCAGGCACAAGTCCATCCATGAACTGCTTTGTGGACGTACTTGGCAAGGATGCCGAGACGTTGCCTGAAAACACTAGTAAACATTCGATGGGTATGAAATGAACACATACCATTTGCAGCGCCGTTCCTTGCATTAATGGTGTTATCCACGGATAAGTCCTCACCGTATTCCCATTGGGGTTTCTCGGGAGCCTAAAGAAATATATACGTTTCTATGAAAACAGATTTAGAAAATGCACTCAATCATGCATATTGTTCGCGATTTGCGAATAAGCTACCGTGCACAACAATATGACAAAGAATCGTAACGTAATCAACTAATACGTATTACCGCATTCCATTACTTGCAAATATGTTTTAACTAGATCGTCGAAAGGTCGGGATTTTGGACTTGGAAAAAATCCCTCATTTCGCTAACCACAGTAACTCTTTTTCATACTCGTAATTTCGTCCCACAATAATTATTCTTAGAAAACATTTAAATAATATGGACCTCAATAGTGTCCTCTTCGTCTCCATATCTTTTGAAGAGCTCGTTTATGTAATCTTGTTTGTAGATTCCACAGGGTCGGTCTTTCGCGAATGTTTGCACCGCAGCATCAGGAGCCCAATCCTATGATAAACTGTTAACAACTATCGGGCAATCAGAAACTTACGAGAACTTCCACCAAATATGAACATATGGCAAATCCCGTACGGTTGAATCCATGAGTACAATGTACACCAACCAGTTGACCGGGATTTTGCTAGAATGATAAAAATATAGCTGATTGAAAAAGAGGCAATTGTAGTTTTTTTTCAGCTCGTAAATCATGTATCACATATTTTGTAATACATATTCTTGCACGTCATAATACGGAATGCTCTGCTCACAGCTGGTGCATGAACTATGAGTCCCCTCGAGAACATACTCAGCATTTCAATGATAGCAATTATAATAAGGAAGCAAGAAATAAGAAGGAAAAATCTCACAAATAAAATCGAATTACCTGAACAAAGTTCTTCACGAGCTTAATGAACTCGGCAGTTTGCTCCTTGGTTGGAGCTTCTTTAAAACCTTCCATACGTAATTTCACGTATTTGCAGCCGCTCTTCTCCACCTAAACACAAAATGTAGTGATAAAGGGTAACCAACACACTGACCTCAGACGGGAAGTAGAACCTATCGGTCTTGGTCAAATCGACCCAGAGACCGATTTTCCTTCCTTTCACCAGCGGGCTTCGAATGACATCTTCCGGATGGAACCTCAGCCGCTGCTCAATCTGGTTGTCGTACATGCCGCACAATGGTGCCTTGAACGGGATGAACAAGTTTTCAACCACCTAAAATATCGCAATGCTTAAATTTGCGGTATAATCTAACCTGGCCGGACTTGGGGCAGTACAGCCATCGTTCCGGAAGACCGTGTCTCACAGCCTTCTCCTCAGTAGGCCCAGACATGTCTGAAAAAGAAGTTTTTATCTCGCAAAACACTTAACAAGAATAACAAGACAGTGAACATAAGTTATGAGTTATAGCATTAAAAATGAATATCAAACGTAATAAGCAAGCAGAAAAAACACGCAAAAGACACACAGACACTCCGTGAACGCTATTAGGGCTAGATGACCGTAAAACAAGCCAGTGTGAGGTTAAAACCTTCATCCATTAATAAAGATAATCACATAAATATTGCAGAATTGTTGCACAACAACGTTAACCGTGAAAAGAGAAAGTCAATGTATTCGCACCACGGCCCTCGGCACTTTTCGCCACCGCTCAAATATATCGAAATCTTGCAAATATTTTTGGCTACATTTAAATTTTATGTTGTTTTGAGGCAATTTAGGTTATGTTTTTTTCGTTTACGAATGTAATAATATCAGAGTTTATGATTATTGGTGTAATGTTGGAGTATTCGAAGAAATTCTCGAGGACAACAAAGTCCTCCGCTTTCTTGTGTTCGTGTATCCTGGAAACTCTTATCACGTGTTTCCATAAAGAGTGAACGAGAAATTGAGATTCTTGGTGGTATACAGCTGCATAGTATTGTATATAGAAAATGTTAAGTTATCGTTGGGTTCATATTTGTTCCCTATTAAAGGCACGGTACACCCAAAATTTACATCTCTATTTTACAGTTTGAATCGATAGACCTAATCATTTCATATTGAAATATGAAGACCAAATTTTTTTACAATTATTTTGGACCAAGTTATCACATTTTTAAAAGTCTGCCACCCTGCGTGTAGGTGCACCTGGAGGGCGGGGTTCTGGTGCACCCTAACCCTGCGGCAGATTGCAAAACTCTTACAATACATGCATTTTTGAAAAACTAAAAACATTTCTACCATTTTCTTGCCTGATAAATCGCATTATCGTGAGAAATAAGCCGAATTTGCAGTGTAAATATGCTTTTAATCGTTTTTGGTCCTCATGGGGCTACAGTAACCCAAATTGGGTGCACCAAAATTGAATATCATGTAGAATCGTTAATTTTTCTTCAATTTTTTAATTATTTATATATTTGTGAATAACTTTTCTGGAAGAATAACATAAAAAAATAAAAATTGCAACTAATTTTTGAGTGTACCGTGCCTTTAATCATTTTGAACTGGTTTGATACTTTTTAGGTATAATTAAACTTTCCATGGCATAACTTCTACTACAATAATAAGAGCTACTATAATTCGTTGTAAGATCTAGCTTTTCAACGCCGTATTTTGTGGAATAAAATGAATGTACTTTAGGAAAAGATATTTTTCATCCATTTTTATAGTCTGATTCGAGAGTAATAATGGAGTGTTATAAAAAGAATATCATTCAACATGGCTCTGAAAGTATTCGAAAACCGAAAATATACGCAAAATTTTATTAAAATACGCAAGTAACACTCCATTATTCCTCTCGAATAACACTATATATAACACCGCGGCTCCCTAATATACTGAGCTGATAACCTAGCTCTTGATACAGATTATATATTCAAGCAAGATTGGACAGAATAATATTTTATAAACTTTTTAAAATTTGACAGATATAAAAAGACTAACCTCAGGATACGTGTACGCGGTCGGAAAAGCAGCGCTTGAGGTGGATTCGAGCATCCTTTGGCGGGATTCTGACTGGTCCGGCCATCCCGAAAGCAGAAGTGACATTCGAGCGCGACTTCTGCAAAGAGATCACGATTATAGCGTAAATACAAGATTGAGATTGAAATTTAAGTGGAAAACAGTGATAAGCAAACAAGATACATTTGTAGACTTGAGGAATTTCGAAAAATCAAAATGTCTAAGGCTATTTTGTTGTTGATATATAAAGTCTGTTTCAAAACCTAGACTACATTGCCGGCGTCATACGATGCGCGGTGTTGTAAACTTTGCCTTCAAAAGTTCTCTTGCCCGAAGAGAGGGAAGGCATTTTCCAGCGAATTTGCAAAAGCTTGCAACACCGCTCGTCGTATGTGGCCTGTGCAATGTAGTCTAGGTTTTGAAACGGACTATATATCCGTTTATATTAAATAGGCAACAGTAAACAAATGTTTAGGAACTGATTGTTTAACGAAAAATTTCAATCAAAATAGGAAAAGTATTCATATGTAAAAACGAATGCAACTAAACTGAATATATACGTGAAATAAGAATGAATTTAGTCGGCGGACTAATCGCTTGCAGTTAAAGGTCTAATAAATTAAAATTGGGGCATATAAATGTTCTAAATCTGCTGTAAACACTCTAATAAACTCTAAATAATTTGCAGTTCTTACCGTAACCCTTTGCAAGGGATTAGTGCACCGACAATAGCAAGTTTACAGCATATTGTCAAACATACGGCGCTCAAAATATTTGCGTTCTCCTCGAGCGAAAGGTTATTTGAAGGAAAAACATGTTCGCACCCGCGGAAACCTAGTCGGAGCTCATGGTCACCTTACTAGCTTATGATTAGTCCAGGTCTCGCAAAATGTTGAACTAAGATGTGATCCGAACTCTTCCACTACCTCATGGATCTCTAATGACGTGAGTGGGCAGGCAGGCACATGCCCTACCCCCTTGACGGTTAAAGAGCGCTAAACGCAGGAGACCACAGCTGCTGTGAAATATTAGACGAGATTACGGGAGTTTCGAAAAATAGAGCCAGAAAAATGATGATTTTGTAAGATTGCACAACCATTGGTTGGAGATATGTATAGAAATTAATAGTTTGCAGAAAAATAAAGTTTTAATACATCGGGTGAAATTAAGCTTGTTTTTTTAGTATTTTGAATGTTTCACATTTTTTTTTCGAAAACAATCAGAAAGAACTGCTTTCTATATAGCCGAATTCAAAAGTAATACAGCCGTGTTAATAAATTTGGGTTCGCAGGAGTGTTGCAATATTTTGTCTGAGTAAGGCAGGGCGAACGCAATTTTGCAATCAGCTGCTATCACGCGCGTAGAATGCCAATAGGCGCAGTGTTAAAAATAACGAAATACGCAGCATACACGGCCTCATTACTTTTTTTTCTTTTACAAATTTATTTTTGGAATGTTCTATAAGTTTTTCTTTTGAATCTGACTATATAAAGTAGAAATCTTTTCGAATTAGTGGAGGACTTTTCTGTAATTCCTCAAAGGCCACTTATTAGTAGAATAAACTGTTTCAAAAAGTAATTTAGCCTTGGATTCGTCAATCAAAGTTTCTCAATAGCACGAATCTCCCATCTCAGCGAATTTCATTTAGTTGGTCAACTCAATTTCCGAACTTGTCTGGAAGCAGGGAGAAAAGAAAAAGAAAGACTCCCTTGGGAGTTTGGGAGACAATTCTGAGAGTTCCAAATAAAAAGCAAAAGCCTGAGTGCAGTTCAAAGAGCCAAAAACTTTTGCAACTTAAGTTCCGCAAATCGCTGCTACTGGGTAGAAAAGTTACTGCAGAAAGTCTTCATCAGATTGAAAAGAAAATTAAAACTGTAAATATGAGGAATAACGATATTGATGAAATGGCATAGTACACGACAGTAACAAGTTTAGTTCAACTATAGTCTATCTCAAGACCTAGGTTTCCAGCGCGGCATCACGAGCGGGGCGAAGTGCTATAAAAATGAATGTAAAATCGGTCGACGTGTTGCGTTTTCTCCAAAAGTACATTCATTTTTAAAACACTGCGCCCCGCTCGTGATACCGCGCTGGACACCTAAGCCTTGAGATAGACTATAGTTGAACAAGTTGTTTGCTTTTTTTGGAGCATGCGATATGTTTTAAGAGGTGCAAGACAATTCTATTCTTATATGGGTTGCACAGGAAATATTTATTAAATAGAAAATATTAGTTAAAACAATTCAAAACTATAAATAATAGTAATGTAATATGTAAATATAAATACTCCTAGGTTCCTGTTGCACCCGTCTAAAAGTGAAGCTACAGTCTGATTACTCACTCAATCATCCGCATTCCACAGCTCTGAAAGTCTTTATAGTTGGACCGAAGAATAACATCGTGTGAGACATTAAAAACCTACGCGTTCTCTATGTACGCTTTTAAACACCGTGCAGGAAGGATATTAACAGACAAAAACAAATAAGACCCGGAAAATGATGTCAATACGCGTGGTAACAACAAATAGCTATAATGGGAGTTCATATTTGCCAATTCAAAACAATATACATTCTTAACAAATACATTTATAGTTGAATAATTATAGATTTTTCAAAACAGTTCAGAACAAACCTCTGAAGGGGACGGGTCTAGCCAGACCATCCAGCGGGCCCGGCCGGGCGGGTCCGGGCCCAATATGTGAATGAAAAAACAATCAAAATATAGATTTGAATAAGTTCAATGATAATGAACGAACAAAAAGACAGTCTATACCAAAAAATAAGCTAGAAATCAGTAATACCTACATATATCTAGTAGTAATATTTACTAAATAGTAATTAAAAAAATATATATATACAATTTTATTAGATGAGTTTTACCCACAGGGCCCGCCCGCCCGGGCCCTGGAATAAGTGGGCGGCCTGGGCAGACCCGGGCCCAGGTTGGATGGTCTGGGTCTGGCCGGGGTTCTGAGAAATTAGAAAATGCCTTCCTTTAAGGTTCAGGGGCTAGAAAGTTGCATGCTTCAAAATTCGAGAACAAAATCAGAAAAAGGTATATTTCACGAAAAATTTAGAACATTGATTCCAAAGAACTTGAAAGACATTGAAAATGACAAAAATGTGCAACAGTCCGACCGGGACAATTCTCCCCTCACCCAACAGTCCGGAAACTGTGAGCTTCAATAATTATTATTTATATGTTTATTCTTTCAAAAGAACCTCTAGCTACGTCAACACTAAAATCTACTGTTATCTTGGAACCACTCCCTACAGTGCAGCGTATTTGTGATGGGAATTGTAAACGGGTGAGAGAGTCGGTGCATGCGATATAGCTGAAGAGATGGAAGACATGTTTGTAATTATATGCTTGGTAAATATAAAATAGTGTCTAAATATTGAAAACTATATATAATAGCAAGATAATATATAAATATTTTAGCTTAAAGCAAGAAATATCTCTCTCCAAAGAAGTAGATACTACATATGGTAGTGGGGTTGCGGTATTCTGAAACCTTGTAAGGTTTTTTTGAAAAATAGAAAGACTATCAAAAATGTAAAATGTACTATTTAAACGACTATGTAAAAAATAGACCCATCAAAAATTTTGAAGCCGATTGATAGTACATTTCGTCACTTCTGCCTTCTGAGAATCTCAAAATATTCATTCCACACCGAGATACTAAATACCTAAGAACTGGTCCAAATTCTAGAATCAGCTTTAATTTTATTTAAATATCAATGTTTTTTGATTTACCAAAGACTAAGCACGTCATTGGTTCAAGCCAGGAAACGGAATTGCAACTCATGAAATCGTAAAATTTATCATGGTAGGGCTAAAAATACGAGCGGTGACATTTAAAGTGTCGTTACGTAAAAATCAGACCATATTTTGATAGAAGATTCCTGTTTGAAGTTATAGAATGACAGGAATTCGAGCATGAGGTTAAGATCAAGAACAAATATTGTAAAAGGTTATTCGCATTAGATAGTGTTCTAGAGATATAAGTGGGTCGGGCGCGCTGGTCCAGAGCTGGATACCGGCCCGGCCTGAAATTTTGAAAACCCAGGTCGGGCCACGCCGGCCCGATATTCACCTCTGGGCTGGCCCTCAATTTCCATTCCTAAAAAAAGCGGGCCCTGTGCTTACTTTTGCCACCACTGTCAGAGAATCTTCTTGGTTTTCAAGTGTTATAGTAAAGTTGTTGATACTTTGAAGAATTGAGAGACTTATTTTGATAACTATATTTGGGTAAACATTCATTTTAGTTTGAATTTTCATGAAGAAAACGGACATTTTGCTATTTTTATGAGGTTTGTTAACAAAATACCAGAATCATTCTTATTTATTCAGCTTTGAATGTGCAAAAAGGATTGTTTTTGAATTAGTCAACCGATTTTTCTAAATATTACATGCAAAATGATCGTTGTAATAACCAGTTAAGGAATTGAGATGTTTCATAATACTATTTGAATAGGCAAATGTCTTGTGTAATACGAAAAGTAAGCAATTGTAGATTCCACGGAGTTTTTAATAATCATAATAATAGTAAATGTTTATTTTCCGAAAGTACAATTAGAAAACAGAAAATTATCATTTGTTATTCGTTTATAATTGATACTCGTACTTTCGGAGGAGGAATGTGGCTAAATCTGACTTTCTAACCTCCATTTGTGTACATAAAAAGTAAACACAACAATCTATAATAATAATATTAGAACTAATTCTCAATGCTTATTTCCTATGTCTCTTTCACAGAGTTCAACATTTATCCGATGCAACCATGGGAGTAGAGGCTAAATATTTCGGAGGTTTGAACTTTGCAATCAGTCAGGTTTTTCAGCTTTAAACTGGAACGATGCTCATTTTACACTGCGCTGCATGCAAAAAACTCACGGAGCAATAAAATTTGATGAGGCCAAAGTGTTTCGGAGAGCTTCGAAAGTCGAAAATAGAAACAATGGATAGCCTGTGCTGGATTTAGCTAAAGTCACATAATTCTTCAGAACTTTTTTGGAACGGTTTTGGAACAGAAATCCAAAGAAATGGAAGAAATTAGCTAATTCAGCGTGATATAAATCTCCCTTTGATCTCACAGTTCTGAATACATTTTGATTTGATTTGGTTTGGAACGGGCTCTGTTCGCAGTTAATGTTTTTTTAACTGTAAGCTTACAGTGTTGTACTTTTTCATATAGTCCATAACAAAAAAAGACTGCAATGAGCGGGTGTTGTTTAAGGTTTAAAGATCGTTTGTCCTGTGGCAAAATTAAACTTCCATCATATGGTTTGATGCGCTATTCTTTGTTTGTTGTCAGAAAAACTATTATTGTACTAATTTTGTTTTGTATCATGTCCAGAAAAAGAGAAATACGCAACTGCGGACGCCTTTGTGTGCCACCGCGCTCTGAGGTCTTTTGTTTGTTATAGTCCATAACTAAATAATAAGTAAACTGTTAGTAAATTGTCAAACTGAAAATCTTTTCTCAAAGTGATAGACGCCTAGTTTTAGCTCGATTTAATACATCTTTCAAAAAGATAAGGCATCGGTTCGAAACTTAGGAAAGAGTACTGAAAAAATCAGAGAAAATCAAACCTCGTCACCGTAATTCTTTCTTTTCAACTAACTTGTTCACTACCTCACGTGGGTGTCGTAAAACATTAACTATTTTACACTATTCAAAAGTTTCTCTATTCTTTTGGAATGTTCCATTGTTTGAAAGGAAATTGTGAGAGAAGGGCCCCTGCCACTTCAGAGGCCAGTGACGTAGGCCTATAAAATAGAATAACGAGCACGCAAAACTGCAAATTATGCAAAATAAGCCAAGTTAGCATGAAGAATGATCGGATAAAGAATTTCGGAGATTTAGATAGAAGCTGGGACGGTTTGAGTCAGGAGTTTGTAAGAGATATAAAGTATTTTATCGGAATCAGAAGCTTAAAAGATTTGACTTATCTCGGGCCATAACCCGTCTTTTTGGCTAAGTGGTACTGTATGTTGGTACAGTTGACTATATAAACTATGTGTACTTAGAGAAAGCACCGGTTCGAAGGGGAACTTAGGATCTCGGAAAAAATGCTCCTAGACTAATTCACAAGTTCTAGACACGTTGTGCCCGGCGCTGGTGCACCCCGTTCGCGCCGAAACGGGCTTGGTAACGGCTTTCTTCCTCGTTTGGAAAAAGCCGAGCCTATAAGATGAACTAAATGGTTCTTTCAAGTAGCTTGATAAGTTGTCTAATTCGTTTGAAAACTTGGATCAGCTCGGCGGTATCACAAAATATTTCAATATGCTACCAAACTGAGCTACTCTTCTGGGACATCAAAAATATAGACGTGAGAAGTTTAATATGATGAGCTCATTGTTGTTCGTTGTTGGTCTTGTAACCACTTATCGGAAATGTTTTTAAAGAAGGTTTCTAGCTCCTTAGAATGACTCATATCAGATAATAAATGTCCGTCTTTGATCACAATGGAATGAAAATATTAGAGTGTTAATGAACCGTAAAGTTATTGATATAGCTAACAAATATAATCAAAATTTGATCCCAGTTTTGACCATACAAACGATTCAGATATCAGCTTGTTATAAGGAGTGGTCTTTTAATGCCTAGACAATCGATTTACCCAGGGGTTGGACACAGGAGCTTTAGCTTTGAAGACCTAGTCATCTATGCATCCGTAATAAGCTAATAATGATGAGTTATAAAGCTTGCTCAAACATTGTAGAAAACTTCTCAAGTAAGTATTTTTATCACAAAGCCGGAGTTTTCTCTTCTACCTTCTTAATACTAATGGTTTAAAAGAAGAGTCAAAAAGTTGTTCAAACGATTCCCAGAAAACGTGTCTGACGAGACTCGTTTAGCTATAATTGCTACAATTAGCTCGGCGAAGGCCGGGAAGTTGGCAATCTTAAAATGTCTAGTCACAAACGCAATGAGCTAATAAAATGTTTGTAAACAACGGGCGGAAGCAGGGGAATTAGGGAGTAGTGTTGGTGGAAATTGGTCCTGATACTTGTAGGCAACTTTGTTTTTCAAAACTTGCTCAAAATTTAGTTTTTGTTAATTTTCTAGTCTAGTAAGCGTCGAGGGTAAGAACGCCGCGTATGGAATTCAAGTTCTGCCTGAGCTCAGTTTTCTCGGTGGGGTGCAAATACTTATGGTCTGTGCATAATCGCTTGCAAGGGGTTACTGTACGAACTGCAAATTTATCGAAGGTTATTACAACAATTGGAACAAATCTGTGCTCTAATTCAAATTCTATAGACCTTTAGCTGCCAGCGATTGGTCCGCATAAAACTATAGCATAATTTTCTCGTTCAAAGTTGCAGTTGCTAGAAACGTGCGTGCATTGTGCGAGCAGGTGCGGTGTATAAAATGAAAAAAGTACGCGCAGACACAGTCGCGTTACTCTTAAACAAAACTATAGTTAGTATAATTTCACTTCAAATGCTTTAAAATCTGAATATAATAAGCATGAACTGGCCTTCTAGCCTCTCTCCAGACACAATTCATCAAAAGAATACTAAAGATTCAAAAACAAGATCATTTTCAGTATGTGAAAAACTTATATCAATGAATTTTGAATTTTTTCGACATATATAACAAACAATAATAATAGTATATAACAATAATAATAATAATAATAGTATATAACACAATTTCAACATGTTTTTACACAACTTAAATTATAAATTACTTGTTTCACTAGAAAATTATCCAAATAATCACGGAAGTGACGTGTTATTCCTCAAAAGCGGAAGTTTAATTCTTCTCCCGACTGGACTCAATAGGACATCGTTGGTAATCTATTCATTTCAGTTTTAGGCCAGAACGTGAGGTTAGAGAAGAATGTTTCAATCAAGGGTTAGGGTAGTATTAGGGACTTCCATGGCAGGGGTTCCAACCCATAACGTTATCCGTAAGGAATTGAACCAAAGGTGGTTACCCGGCCTGTGGCCGTAGTATAGAAACGCCCGGGTGGGTGCCCGGGCAGTTTTTAGCGCTCGAGCGGCCTGGCTTAACCCGGCCCGGCCGGATAACCACCTCTGAAGGGAAACTATCTTTTTACAACATGGGCCTATAGCGCAGTAATTTAGTGGTGGCAATGTCTTGACAATAGTTTGTATCAAAAACCTTGGTTTCTGACGCAATATACTGGGAAGCAACGGTGTTAAATTCAAGTTAATGGAAAATCGGCGGATTCTCGGGCACCCATCCGTGCGTTTATATACTACGACCACAGAGCCCTTTCTTCTAAAGTACATTGTTTTACTGTTTGACGATTCTTTTTGACGTACATAAAGCTGAACTAATGGAAAGGCTTGAGAGCTCAGAATCCAAGAGTATTCTAATCAAAAAGAATATGTATTAGAATACTCCTGGACCCTGAGCTCTCGAGCCTTGAAATTAGTTCAGCTTCACGTCAGAAGTAATCGTAAACGTTTTGGTTAAAAATTGTCAAAACCCGCAATACGTATTAGTTTCAGCATTTTCCCAAACTAATTAATATGCAAAATAGTTCTACATACTAAAAAGAGTTCGCATGTTACATTCATTTATAAATAAAACATTATAACAAGAATATAAATGTATTTATAACTTCCTAGTTTCTCGGGATGTTTTTTGATTTTCCGGATTTAGCCCGGTTGAAAACAGCCTACGTCGTCCGTCTGGCGATTGCGAAATACGGCCACATCAGATACCAAAAATGGAAAACTCTTAAGAAAACAAGGTTTTTTCTTAAAAAGGGAATTCAATTGCTTAAAATAGAAGTAATTTACACGTGAGGCACAAAGAACTTATTACTATAACACGCATAGTAAATTGAAAGTGTTTTGAGAAACATTATGAATAATAACTATATATATAGTCTATCTCAAGACCTAGGTTTCCAGCGCGGTATCACGAGCGGGGCATAGTGTTATAAAAATGAATGTACTTTTAGAGAAAAGAACCACGTCGACCGATTTTACATTCATTTTTTATAACACTGCGCCCCGCACGTGATACTGCGTCGGAAACCACGGTCTTGATACAAACTATATTTTGAACTATATTATTATTACATTGAGAAAACGTGGTCTAGACGAACTTTCACGTTTTTTTCTAATAAAGAGATATTTATGATAGTTCGAGATGGGTACATCGCCTGGTGCAAGCCACGCCAGATAAAAGATTTCATATTGCCAAATGTCCTTTGAGGGGCGGTGTAACAAAACTTAATTTGAAAATAAAAATAAAAGAAGCCTTTTTCTTTCGCTTTTCGCTTTTCTTTTTTATTTAAGAGTTCAAAATAGGATTAAACTTCTTAAAAAAAAGCCTTACAACAATAATGTCTTTCAGAAAATGTATTCAAATCTCTGAAAAATGAGGTATTTTGCTTGCAAATGAAGTTTTTAGGCTAAATTTAAAGTTTTGAGCTCATTTTATAAATTTTATAATTAAACACAAACTAAAAACAATTTCCATTTTGTACGTAAAAAAGCACTAACTTTCAAATATGACCTTTTGCGGAACTTAAATGTTACAAATGTATCAATTTGGTTATAAAAAAACCCAGCAGCAGCTAAATAAGCAAACGCGTCAGCTTCTATAGGAAAATGAGGTTCCAGCTTCGGAGGCGGGGCATGCCTTCACAGCTGAGCTCAGAGTAGAAATAGAGGGCGATTTGTAGATGGTACAGACGGAAAATCAGCTACGAAACAGCGCTCCAACTCTAGAGACCACCCAGAAAACGAGCTTCGAAGGGTTCTTTAGCTAAAAAGAGACCTAGTATCTAGCAGAAACCCTAGAAAACAGAGTTTTTAAAGAGATTTTAGAGATTTTCAATGAAATAGTGTAAGAAAGTGGGGTTCTTCATAAAATGGTGCATCAAAATAGTAGATGTTTATTGGAGGGGTGTGGCTTGAGGCTCCGAAGAAGCAGCTTCGTAAGCTAGAGGCTAGAGAAAAACGAGTGCGTCGTCTAGAAAGAGCGGGGTGAAATTAATTTTAGAACAGATCCGATAGTAGTAGTTGCGGGGAACATGCACAACTAAAATGGCGAATTGTCAATGGAGCAGTAGGAATGGCCAGGGGGCGCTATATTAGGAAAAAGCTAGTCTGCGATAGTTTCCGGAAGAAGTAAGAGATCTACCCAAGATTATAGGAGGGGCAGTATTTGATATACTGAAATCATTTGGTGGTTCAAATTAGTTAGTTTACAATACGTTCTGTTATTTTAAACTGGTATAACTAAGCTGCTGGTTTCTCAAGTCTTCTCAGCTAGAGGAAGTCAAACCCACCCACAGTTTTGGATCCTAGCGAATTTATAGAATTGACTCCACTAGGTCTAAAAAGCACATAACAATGAAACAGTCCTTTAGATATAGAAACATGGGGTGTGGTGCCTCTGTGCTTATAGGCTAGAGGTAGATGGTTCAAATCCTCCCGAAGAAAGAATTCTATCAAATCTGTTCTGATTCATTGCCGCTACTACCTGGGTGCTGTGCTATGAAGTCCCACTTCCTATGGTTCTCTTGTCTCACTTCTTCGCTCCAAATATCTGTGATCTGGTGTTTCGTAAAATATGAATAAACAATTTTTTTAACTTCGACAATGAATACAGTCAAATGTATCATTATTTTGGTTTACATCGTTCCGGTAGCATCATTTAGGACTGATTCATAGATGTACACCACAGATCCTTATTACACTCAATACACTTGCAAATTATAAATGTGAGAAAAGGCAGCTATTTGTACTAAGGGCAGTGTCAGTCAGAGGTTGTTATAATATTTCAGGCCTGGCCGGTATCCAGCTTTTTGTTGAGGTGGTTACGCTTTGAGGTGGTTATCCGGCCGGCCCGGCCTGGTTTTCACAATTTGCGGCCTGGCCGGGCCGGATAACCACCTCTGGCGTGAGTCATACATTCCAGTGTTGGGGGAAATCCGGAAAGTTGTAGAATTTAGTTTGTCACAGATGCAACTATAGTCGGTATCAGTACATATGTTTCCGCAGTGTTCTGGAAAGAAGCGGTGGCGTTATACTAAAGTGAATTTACTTTTGAAGTAAAGGCTCCTGGTACACCGATTATTCATTCATATATATATATAATATTACCGCTGCTACCTAGGATACTGCATATGTAACCTAACTATCGATGCTCTTGACTAGGCACCTCTACTCTCTGGTTGGCCAGATACCAACAAATCTTGCTGGTAGCGGCTAATAAGTTTTGTTGGTATCTGGCCAACCTCATTTGTTGGCCGGGCTCATTGACCACGTACCGGCTTTTTACTAGTAGGTCTCTTGTAGTATACAAGTGTTTAGAATCTTTGTTAGAATAGTGAAGAACCCAACTTTTCAAAGTTCTAATTTTATAAATTTATAAGTAGTTTGCTTCAAGATTAATAGACACATAATTAATAATAGAAAACAAATAAATAATAATACGTAGTATTTATTATTGCCTATATTAACATGCGTATGGTTTATTACCATCTTTTTCTACTTCTTTCTTGATTTTCACTTCGTCTTCACACATATTTGGCTCCACTGAGACATCGGAACTGCTTGCTCTGGCGGGACTGTTCGACGACTTAAATATACAAAAATATAATTTTTACTATTAAAGATAGCTGTTGGTACTCTCTATTTGGACCAATATATAGTCGGGCGCAGTCCTCTCATGGCAATCAGTTCCGGTCCTGGCCGGCATTTTAACTTTTGATTATTTCGGCCTTGGCCCTGCCCGTCCCGACCTTTTGAGAGGTCTGGTTGTGTGGATCGTCTTGCCTCAACGCGATCAGTTCCAAACCACCAAACTGATATTCCAGAATGTGAGACTATAAATCCCGGATCGGGTTTCGAGGCGAGATTTTGCCAGGCGGGCCCGGGCTGAAAATTTTACAAACGAGTCCGGCCCAAATTCCCTACCCCAGAGCTAAACATCTATTCTAAGTTTACAAGTTGGCATTCTCAAATTTTATACTTAACTAACCTTGTTGCTACCTTCGTGAGATTCCATTTCTTTGGCTGCTTTCATTGCGCGTTCAAATTCATTAGCATAGTGCTAAAATAAAATTTACATGGAATTTAGTCACCTTTATCTATAGTTATAAAACATTTCTACCACATAACTCGCAGACAAAGACTTTAGACTTGAAAGATGGTAAAGTAAAGGGTGACAAACTGGTCAGGTAAGTGACACAATCACAGGCCGGGCCAAGCCAGATTTCTGAATCATTTGAATACCTGACCCGGCCAATGTACTATTACTACGTTATAACTATAGTTCTATTCAACAATAATAATGGAGTGTTAAAAAAGAATCTCGTTGAAAATGGCTCTGAAAGTATTGGAAAACCTAAAATATACCCAAAATTTCCTTAACGCAAACAACACTCCCTCGTTCCTCTTGAATCAGACTATACGCTAAACCACCGAAACTGTTTTATTTCCAACCTACCGAGTCTCTGGCCTTATTGAACTGAGCCTTCTTGCCATCGGTTTCATTGTCCACTGTTCCTGCGGCGAATGTTACGCCGGGGGTATCAGGTTCTTTCTGTAAATAAGGGTTACTGTAGTTACGATAATATCTACGACATCAACAAGGATTACTGTAGCGACGGCAATATCAAACACATAGACATGGATTACTGTAGTATTTCAAATTGACAGGGTTACTGTATAAATACATACTATTAAGGTCTTACCACGAACAAATGTCCATGTGTTCTGGCTCTAGTTTGGTATGTTTCGAGCACATTCGAAACGTCAAAGAAGGCCCGTCTATGACGAGTGAGCGAAGAAGAATGCACAAGGTACCACTAAAATTACATTGAATCAGTTTCAAGAGTGATGTTTCCACCGCAGTCCCCCGTGTAGGAGCGGTGTTATATGAAGTTATTTAGCTTTAGGAATCAGCTAGTGATATTAAAAGTGAATACAGTTCTAATCTGCTTCGAAAGACTTCTCAGGCTTAATTTTTTCGCGCATTTCTTTCACTTTCTCGGGCCGACCCGGCCCCGTGGCGAGTTTTGATGAAGTGGGCTCGCACCAAGCTGGCAGATACCGGACATCCTTTATATTGCCTCAAACGTACCTCAAATGAAAAAGCGGCCAGTGCGATAATAGCAATATGGGCGATGATTCCGATATGAGGTTCTAGCAATTGGAGCACTAACTGTCCGAGGGCCAAGCTAACCAACACCAATAGTGATACATTAAAACGAGTTCTAAAATAGCAGTGAAATAGAGACTATATTATGATACTGTTCTCTACAAAAGGTTCCCCAAAGAATCGGGCCGGCCCGGGAAATTTCCAACATTCTTATATTAACTTACTCTCTGGTCAAAGGTTTCTTTTCGATTTTTCTTTCGGGCTGTGTTTTGACGTCTGTAACTGTTCCCAAAGAACCACACTGAGAACTAGAAGAATCCATCTGGAAAAATATCCAAAGTATATAGTCTTTTTCAAGAGATAACTTTTCAGCGCGGCTTCCCGGAGGAAAGCGATGTGATATAAAAATAAATGTACTTTTGAAGAAAATGCTCCTAATTTATCCATTTTCCATCTATTTTTATATAAAACCGCTTATAACCAGGATACTGCGATGTAAATCTTGATGCTCTTGACTATACACAGTCACTCATTTGTTGGCAACATGGGCCGGGCTCACTGGCCACGTGCAGGCTTTTTAGTAGGAATTTCATCAGCCGGTCCAGGTCGTGCCGGGCCGCGCTTAAGGCATGGTAATGTCGGTCCGGCCCGGCCCCCCTCTCTTTCTGATTGAAAGATTAATAAACTCTCCAGCGAACAATTTGGATATGTATCGAAAACTAGGGTTCCAACGCAATATCCTTGTGATTGATGCTACATAAAAAGAATGAAAAATCGGTTGATGGTGCATAGGAATTTTCTTCAAACGTATTTGTATTTATATTTAACACCGCCTCTCTCAAAGATACTGCTCTCTAAACCTAGCTCTTTTTATAGTATATAACAAAAAGAAGACTGCAGTGCGCGGTGTTCTGTAAGGTTTGTAAAATCGCTTATTCTGTAGCAAAATTATAGAACCATTATATGGTTCGATGAACAATTTTGTGTTTGATATCAAAAAAATATTATTTTACTAGTTTTATTTGTATAATATCCAGAAAAAGACAGATACACAATTGCGGAAGCCTACGTATACCACCGCGCTCTGCGGTCTTCTGTTCGTTATAGACTATACAGACTATATATTCCTCTTGCATGGTAGGTTTCTAGCAATTCACCATCCAGATTGTTCCATTGACAAATTTCCGAACTAGGCCCATATGGTTGGAGAAAAGAAAGAACTCACCAAATACTAAAGTAGAAAATAGCAAAGTGAAGCGAATCGAAGATTTTAGCTCCGTGGATTCTAGAGATGGGAGAATCCTTTAAGAAATCCAAGAGTTTGGGAAACCAGGATATTCGGGAATGTGAGTAGATATTTTGAAAACAAAACTGCGCCTAAACCAAATACATAAAAAATATAGGCGAATCCAAAAGTAATAGCGGAGTGCTAAAAATTAAAATCTTTGTAAATGGCTCTGAAAGTATTCAAAAAACGAGAATACACCCAAGAGTCACTGCGTTATTCGTTTTGAATTCGACTATATAAGACGAATGTTATAAGTCTTTAGTAGATTTAATAGTCAAAAGTATATAAAAGTATTCTATTTCCTGTATCACTCGTATTACACATATTTGGTTGATTTCTTCGAGGCAGGGCTTCGACCATTCATTCCTAAGACGGCTCCTTTCAAACATTCAGTCACCGGGTGCACGAAACATGGGATAAATAAGCTGCTGGTTTCCCAAACCTTCTGCAGCTTCGGGGAGCAAACCCACAGCCTTAGATCTTTATTTATTTTGATCTGATTGGACTTAGTCTACTCAAACTATGTTTTCTTTATCAATAGTATTTTACCCACTTGCCAAACCTGACCACCCAACCCTTTGTAAACTTGAAAACTAAAAATGATTCGGTCAGCTGAAGTAGGCAAGTATTCCAGCCGTTAAATCTCGAGAATTAGGCCGCAGGGGCGCTAGAAACGAAATGGAAATCTCACTTTTCTGTTCGTTAGTTTCACTTTTGTCTGTGTTTTTGGTCAGAAAGAACACCACCTGGCGAAGTTTAAGCAACTTTTTTAGAATAAAACTTTAGTTGTCTTGCTTTTAAGATTTTCTAAACTTCCATTAGTATAGTTGGAGACCACCTATAGTCCATAACAAACAAAAGACCTCAGAGCGCAGTGGTATACATAGGCTTCCGCAATTGCGTATTTGTCTTTTTCTGGGCGTGCTACAAAATAAAACTAGTACAACAAACAAAAAATTGCGGGTCGAACCATATAATGGAAGTTTAATTTTGTCATAGAACGAGCGATTTTACCCAACACCGCTCACTGCACTCTTCTTTTTGTAATGGACTATAGCAATCTTTACATTGTTCAAATATCTTTTAAATTTCAAAATTTCATGTTACTAATCTTGCTAGACACGTTCATAAGTTAATTTTTTAGGAAATGCACACAAGTTTGTTGTTTTTAATAATGGCGGCGTCTGTTGGAGCTGAGTTTATGAAGAATTGTAGGTGATATTGTCGGCGGGCAAGGTTTATGCAATGGTATACGGTACAACACCAAATCTAACTTCTTTTTCTAAAACAATTAATTTACAATAGTCAATGTAATTATTTTAAGCGTTGTAAAGTGAGCACTGACTATGAGATCTTTAACTTGCATATCGTTTGTCCGCCGACTATGAACACCCACAAATTATGAAAGTTCGTTTTAATGAACACCACAAATAGAATAGTTTTCATCC
The DNA here is from genome assembly GCA_034691345.1 of Phasmarhabditis papillosa. Classification (NCBI taxonomy): domain Eukaryota; kingdom Metazoa; phylum Nematoda; class Chromadorea; order Rhabditida; family Rhabditidae; genus Pellioditis; species Pellioditis papillosa. The sequence continues at coordinate 19,846 of JAQGAV010000043.1, read as the reverse complement.
TACTTAATATTACAGCTCTTCGTGATTATTCTTGTGTCCGGAGCAAGTCTGATTCCATCGAATGCCGTCTCTCATTTGAAGGAGAGAATGATGAATGGAATGCAATCAATGATAATGGATGTTATCAGGTGAGAATATGAAGCAATCTAAGGGCTGAGAAATCTTAGAAGTTGGAAAGAGCCGGCCCTTTTTCTATAATTTCCAGCTCCGATAAGCTTGTCACCATAAAATTGTTGTGATTACCGTTTCAAACAGGAGGCAATGGTCAGAAACTAATCCAATAACCGGAAATCCTACATGAAGTTGTGGGATTCGATCGGGTCTAGACCGATAATTGTAACGTCTATCTAGGCTTCTATACTCTGTTCTTTGCTTTCGGAACTTGACATATCTAGAAACTTTGGTCTCCCCTTTCCGTTCTCCAAAAAGTGTATTTTCTCTCCAAATGTTTCCGCATTCTGTGTTTGTAATTCTATACCCGGCGTCATTCACATGCTAGGATAGGCTTGCTAGCTTTTTTATAAATAGAACGTTACCAAAAAAGTTAAATGTTAAGTACAAAAAGTATTAAAAGTATTTAAAAGTATTGCCTAGTGGTTAGAGCAGCGGTCTCTGAATCCGCGATGATTTTTGGTTGTGGGTTCGACTTCCCGTAGCTGCAGAAGGCTTGGGAAACCAGCAGTTTATTTAAATATAAAGTAAGGTTTAAATAACTTTTCTCAAATAAAAGAAGAATATTGCTGGGAGAGGTGAACTGCTTTAATGTAACTTGATCAACTCCAGCGATCCTTGTTAGTAGTTTTACAAACCGAAGCTGAGCTAGACTCCTTCGACGAGAACCGATACACCGCTCTCGTTAGCGAAACTTCCTGTTGATCCTATATTGAACCTTTGACGTCTATCCAGTTGCTCCAATGAAGCTCGCAGATCAAATAGTTGGCTTTAAACTGCAGCTGACTTCGGCTAGGGATTGAATTACGTAGTGTGGGATGAAAAAGAGTGACAATGGGATTTTGTTGCAGGGTTTGAAAGATTCTAAATAAAGTGGGGACTGGAGTAAAATCAATTTGACTAAGGAAGTAAAAGTTTTTTTTTTGATCTGTTAGAAAGAATCAGGTTCTGATTTTAAACTTCAGTCTTTTGATAGAGCTAGGCTTTCAGCGCAGTACCCCCTGGCCGAAGAATAGCAGTGTCCGGGCAGTTTTTAGTCTGCTCGGGCAACAATCCACAACTGCTCGGGCAGCTAAAAACTGCCCGGGCACCCACCTGGGCGTTTCTATTCTACGACCACTGAGTAGCAACGGCTTTATGGCTTTTTACTTGAAATAGGTGGATTGTCTTTTCTTCAAAGGTATATTCATTTTATTTAATACTCCCTCTCCCCAGCATATTTCTCTGGAAACCTAGCTCTTGAATGCGTTAAAACTCATTTACCGCTCAACCCCTGAATTTCAGGAATTCGACTCGTCCCGCGAAGAAATCGTAGAGTTCTGTCCACTTCAGTGTCAGGATGCCGAACATGCCTACATTGTAGAAAAGGTAAACCATTTCAGGGTCCCCATTTTCCCAAAGACGCGGATTACGGTAGCGAAGTTGGTTCTCAACAATTTTTGAAAAACCCGTGAAAACCCGTGCCTAGGTCCCTTTAATATGCAGGAGCGGAAAAGAGCCGGCCCGGGTGATTTCACCACTAATCGGGCAGAGTATTCAATTATATGGAATAAGACCCAAGCAAACTCAAATTATTTAGTTTGTATCTTCCCCTAACTGTCGAAACGGTAACACTTTTAAAATGTTCTAGAAATAAGAAACAAATTCATTTCCAGCCTACTGTAGTCGGTTGTTCTTCTGTGTCGTCTTTCGGACTGGAGCGCCGTCGTCATGATTGGTTCTTCTGGAGAGCTATTCCATGCAGTGAAGAAGAGACCACCTTCAGATTGGCTTGTAGCAGGAGCTTGTAAGTTTGCTGGTGAAAGTTTGAAGTACTCACAACCTGAGAAGTTTCCTCAGTACACAAGTACAACAAAACAAAAAGAAAGCAATACTGGCTATGATATAATGAATCTTTCCACTCTGACTATAAAAAATCGACCTCAAACCCCTAAATTTTCCCTAACAATAAGTTCTTGCCTAGACTCATATGGCTTACTGACTATGAGTTACCAGAACTGGAAATGCTCGGTAAGAGCAAATATCCTATAAACGGTGCAAGCGGCCCGGACAATTCCAAAGTTTTTATGATTTCCACTCATGCAAGCAATTTACACATGGTTTCGCTAAGGTTATATCAATAACAATCTAAATTTGGTCCCAAAACTAGCAAATAACGCATTCTGAATGATAAATGAAGATATCAGTTTACAACCGAAATTTGTTAGACAACAGGCTTTCTATACACTTCCCAATCTGTTTTTGTAGTTTTGTATTATTCATTGTATTGAATTCTATACTTACTTTTTTGAGAGACCTATAGGTTTTGCAAAAATAGTTAGGATCATTTTTCGAGCTATTAGTTTTTTTTACACCAACTATGTAAAAGGATCTATTTTCGGGGGCTTTGAATTCAGAATATCGAAGTCAGCAAGACACGGAGTCTCTACATCTGAATTCGGAAATCGCTATTGCAAGTGTTGGAAAAACCAGGACAAACCCATAAACTGTTCGAATAATCTTAATTTACTTGTTTATTTATTTTAAGTAGTAGAACTTTTTCATAGGTTCCAAAAGAGGGTAGCTGGTCAAAATGAGTTCTAATTCTGTAGTGGTTAAAAGTTCTTTGACCAGGGTTGAGAAAAGCCAGAGCTGGTTATCCGGCCGGCCCGGCCCCGCCCGGCCATGCCGTGTTCAAAAATGTTCGGCCTACTCATGCCGAATGAGCAAATTCCGCCCCAGTCCGTTCGACCCAAATGATTTATATTCCTGCCTTCGACTACTTCCTTCTCTTACAAAACAACTTTCTCATTTTAATCCCCCCTATGAATCATGTTCACCAACACTGCCAACTTCAGTCAATCTACACTTCTAAGAAAGTGTTAAGCAGAGTACACAGAGACGTTGTTAAACACAGTGCAACCAGTGTTAAACATAGGGCAACTACAGACTGCTGTTAAACACCATGCAGATTCTAGAATAAACATTTATGTCACGCCGCATGAAATATGGATGTGCGCAAAAACAAAGCCATCATTGCGCCACCAGTAGAACCGGTTGATTTTCAGCGACTTACGGGCAAATTGCCGGCAAAAAGCCAAGTTTCTTAGGCAAAATATGAAAATATACATATTCCATGATTGTTTTTTGCGTGAGAAAGACTACTTTATCTTTTCACTTTTTGTTATTTGGGTTGAGATCCGTCGCGAGATCTTACTAGAAGTAGACAACAGTGGTGACTCATAGTTTCAAATAAGGTTTCTTCGTTCCCCCCAACTATTGGAAAAGAGATAAAATGATAAAATGATGGAGAAAAGTAAACTTATGCGCAGAACTCTGCATCGGGCCTGGCCGGGCTTTTGGGAAAATTCGTCGGACCGGGCCGGGCTTTTTGCAGTATTTGAGCTTAACAGTGTCAAATCCGGTGTAAAAATGGGAAATTCTCTAATTTTCGGCCCGCCGGGCCTGGACGCAGACCTCTCAAAAGGCCGGGCCGGGCCGGGCCGTGGCCGAAATAACCAAAAATTAAAAAGGCCGGGCCCGAGGCCGCGCGGCCCGGCCCTGGCTCGGCCCTAATTTTGAGACCGCCCTGAGAGGTCTGCCTGGACGGGCCCGGACTTCCGTGCGAGGTCTGTTTATGCGTAGTTGGTGAATTCATAGTTGATAGTTTGTTTATAATGTAGTGATGAGAAGTGATTAAGTTATCCGTAAGTTATAGTTAAGTTATTTATCAGTTTTAAAGGTTTTTTCAGTTTAAAGTTAGTAATTAATAGCCGGCAATATTTATAATGAAGTTAAGTTATCCTTATCTAGTATTTAAGGCAACCAAACGCTGGGGGTGAGAGGTTGATTTTGTTTTTCCTTTGATTAATTGTTTATTATATTGACTTGGCTTTACTTAAGAGATTGAAATGCGATAATAAATCTCGGGTTCGTATGTCCTGGATCAATTTCAAAATGTCATTCAAGTAGAAAATAGAGTCCTGATTATGATTTTCTTCTTGTTATTTCACATCTCATTTTTCATCATTTAGTTTATTTTATCATCGGAAAATATAGAAAATATAGAAAAAACCTGCTAAAAAAGGCTAAGTTCCGTTTTTACCGGTACTTTTTTCGCCATTTCTATTTCCTGAGAGTCCCGATTTTGATAATTTTCCATATGACTGTTCCAAATAACTTGATCAATCATCCGAGCGTTACTCATATTATCACACCCACTTGTCCTTTACACATATATTATGCTGATAACGAACATTTAACATTTTATCCAAAAAAGATAAGAAATATGGCATAGTTCCAAATATTTAAAATTCAGAAAATAAACGGAAAATAGTCGTTCAAATGAAATTTACATCAATTTAGGAGTTCTGCCAAGAAGCATCCCAAACTCCCCATGGAAAAGCCACAAAAAGAAATTAAAGAGACCCCAGTCGAGCAGGAATCTAAAAAAGAGGACGACGATTCCGATTTACCACTTAGAATAGATGCTTTGTTGAAAGCAATGTTCCCCACCTACAAGGCTACCGCTAAACAGTAACCATTTTTGAAAATATTCTCAATATTATTATTAATAATCATGTTTAATAAATTATTTATTCTAGATTATTGATTTTTGTTAAGAGATTCAACACTAATATTCACAGAAAACTAAACAAACAGTCTAGCAGGCAGTGAATACTTTACTAAAGGCTACCACCCTGTGTTTAGCGATCACCCTGCGTTGTCTGCCAGACAAGGCACGCCCCCACTCTTTCACACAGCATATGTTTCCGTTTTTAAGACAATCTCTTATTTTGGAACAATATATGACTCGTTTCTGATTTTTTTTATTTTGCTTTCACTTTATTTATATTCCTGTGAATTATTTCAGGCGGTATGTCAACTCTTGGCTACCCCCCAACTCCTAGTATTAGTATGATGACGGGTGAGTGTTTATGCATTACTATTTGTTGACTATTTTATGAGTGATATTAGTCGTTGTAGACTTTATATTACTTGAATAAAATATTCATTTAATAAAGATTTTATATTTAAGGTACAGAGAGGAAAAGAAAAAGGCCGCCAAACAGTACGTCGCGGTTATTGGATAATCAGGAGAATCAATTTTTATTTACATTACTTGGATCAGAAAATGTTTCACTGGCCTCAGCCATTGTGGAATTATTAAGAGCTGATAATAGGCGGTGGAACAGTCTTCATAGGGGAGTATTATGTCTCGTCAAGGTTTGTAACTCTTAATTTTTTTTTAAAAATAATTCTCTTATGTTTAGGATTACTTGAAGCGAGCTTACTATATTAGGATGTTCGATATCATAGAAGGCAGACAAATTTGGGAATTCAAATTGTGAGTCACCTTCTTTACTGGAATAATTGTTTCGGAGAACGTCACTGGCTGAACTAGGAATCGCCCCCGTGCATACTAGGATTATGTTAATGCCCAGCTGTGCCGTTATCGATTTATATCAGAATATAACAGTCATTTTGATAGTTTGACTGCTGCAAATTTCGTTTTGTTTATTATTTTATTATTTATTTCTCAGATACAAGGGATTTCGAGCGCTCTCGACTTCTGGATGTAGCCAGCTGCTTACATTCGAAGGAGACGGAGATAATAAAGTAAGCATGTTTAACTTAATAACTCAAATTCACCACGTTTTCAATTCTATGATGCAGCTATTGTTTATCCAATATTGGATACTATTTTATTATAAACAATAATCAAGTAACGAGGGCATTTACGATGTATGGGTTCACATTGTTTTAATGCACAACAGTTATGAATTACTAACGAACTGAATTAATTTAAGTTGACAGTTTCAATCATGCAGTAAATGATTCTAGGTTTATGGTCTCAACTTCAGTAGCGTCGAGGAAGCCAGGGAAATGAAGGAGCACCTGGATAAACGACACGATCAAGAAAGAAAAACGGGTATATTTTATCTTTTCACAACTCCTATATTATGGGGTCAACTTTTTCTTTAAAAAATGGAAGGCTTGTGAGAATCTGGTTGATACAGTTACGTTCGTGGAAACGTATTGTTGTGTTTAGTAATTACGTATTCATACTATTTGTAGCAGTCCACTATTCTGTTCTAGACTAATTCAGTAACATCGGGATTTAGTTTTTATTGAGCTTGTGTCAGTAGGATTGCAATACTCCTAGCACGTTGAACGCATTTATTCGAATGCGAACGTCATCTAGCAAAGTATCTTCATGAATCGCAGCTGATTACGAATGATGTTATAATTATTTGCATTGACTCTCCATTATGACTGGAGTTAGTTCTTTCTACAAATTATTTGATCAAATCCATTTGATAGGTTTCAAATACTATTTAAGGAATGCTTGATTAACAACCTCGCTGTGCAGTTAACATCATTTACGGCATTCTTAGCGTGTTTATGGCATTTTAGGGTTGTTTATTCTCGAGAAGGGGCTATTTATTTTGTGTGCCTTTGTCACTTCAGCATGTAAACGTACCATTCTCTCCACAGACGTTGTTGTAGATTGGGCGTGGTCGACAGTCCAGCCTAAGTGTGTGCGACCGCCCCTCGAGACTGCGCTCTTCTTACCGATTCCACCCTGTGCTTCACCTCCAATTAACTATTGTATAAGGCTAACTCGAGCATCTAGGTATTCATGAAATCACTGCCACGACAGAACAAACTAGTTACTTCTTTATTCTGATTGTTATACCCTAACTTTATTCGACGAATCTTTCTGCTACTTGTTAAATTAGCCTGGTGATTTACTATGTGGATGATTGTGAGCGAGGACCCGGTAGGACGTGTTCGGTACCAGTATCATGATATTCCCACCTATGCTGATCCATATTATGTGCGGCAGAGAAGCGTTTACGAGGAGAAGCCTTCTCCCGTGAGATTTCATCGTCCTGCCGATGATCACCGTGTACGATATTCCCGTGGTTGCCACAATTTCCCGAACGGCCAATATGCCTGTCTACATACTCCATCCCCAAGATCTCATTATTACGAAGTGGAGCAGTATGATAATGTGACTCCAGAACCCCCAGCTCACAGATATAATCCGCAATCTACTACTAGGTATTCTTCCGGTTCGTCATCCTCTTCTGAGTATCAGGATATCTATAGAGAGCCGATGTACGCTCGTCTTACATCCTATCCAATTCAGAAACCACAAGAGTTCTACTATTATTCGCGAGGTGATCCTGAGGATGAGGGACCTTCCGTTCCCTCTCCGGATTACTCTCCACCTCCCACTCCTGTCCGTCGGAATAGGGTTCGATTTGATGCTCCAAATGTCCCTGTCTCCGAAGGCCACTATGTGACTTCTATGGTAGGAGTCCGTCGTACTATAAATACTCCTGTATCTGACGAAGGTCACTATGCACCTGGATCTGTTGCATCCACTTCCGGACCGCCAAGAACCAGATCTATATTATCCCGTTCCGAGTCTCCAATTTACCGTTCCATAGACTCTCATCGTTGTTCGGATGAAGAGTCTACTTCAGCTGCCTGTATTGGAAAGCCTCCAAAAGCCCCATCTATATCCAAAGGTCGTCGAAAACGATTACCGCTTGGCTACAAATTATTCGGTTCAGGTACTATTTAACTTCCTTTTTTTTAAATCCACTTTCCGGCACCCTTTGTGTGCTGTTTTATATGTTTGAGGGGAAAATCGTCATATTTCTAGAAAACTGCTTTACAGTACGAAACTGACCACTATCATATCTCGCTAATCAATGCTAGGAAACGTACTATATTTTAAAAGTAGTTCTGATTTGCACAAACACTGATCTTTGTGAGCGTGATTGCGCGCTTTTCGAGGGTCTTTTGAATGAGTGCGTCGACTTGAATGCTATTGCTATAATAGGAGTGAAATGAAGTGATACGGTTATAAGCAGGCGCCGCTGATTTAGAACACTTTGCGCTTTGCTAGCTGTATTTGCCATTAGTATTTGGCGCAGTTTGTCCCTTCTCTATCTCTTCTGTGTTTTCGCAGCGCCGCTTCTTTGACTGGCGACGGCGCAAGATAGCTTCCGTCCTTGGACGCGGCTAATTATAAGTGAAGTAGGTCTCAGAGGTCTCCTTTATATGATGATGATGGCATAATACTAGGTATTAAAGCTGGACTTTACGTCTATCCTATTTTGACATGATAATTGAGTAGCGAAACGTTGAATATATGGAGGATTGAGTTATAGTCAGTTTCGAAATGTAGACCTGCAACGTTGTGGCATTTTTTTATGAAAAAGATGGGAAGAGAGCTTTCAAATGTATGTTACATATTTTGCAAATTATTTATTTATACTTAACTTGATATACGGAACGTTTCCTAAAAGTTGGCAACGTTCTTCGGTATGTCAGGTCAATTGTAACCTGTCGAGCAAACAAGATATGAACGACGCGCGTATCACCAAGTTTGATGAGAATTTTTTAGTAAGGTGTTGAAATATGCCAGTGTTTCTATTCGTTTTCCAACATGCGGATATAAATTTGACATAATATTTTGTTTACTCTGTGCACATCTCGGAGGACACAGCTTATCTCAAATAATGCTCGTGGGGTGTCCACCCGGCAGCAACCTGATAGTGGACAGGAGCTGGTCTCTAGGGTCGGGACCAGTTTTAACATCAAAAGTGGACATGCGGAATTTTGAAATAAAACTTGTTAGATTATAGTTTTCCAATATTCCCTGTTTTAGTGACTGGACGCGAACCTCGTATGGCTCCAGCAATACCACCACAGCCGCAACCATCTTACACACCAACCAGTACAGTTGGCAGATCAACACCACAACAGTCACCATTTAAGTAAGTTTGCTTGCACACCTAGGAGTGAACGAACCTGCTTGTGTTGATTGATTGAAAACTAACTCTCAGTGCGTGCATGCTCCTTATTTGCTCATTCATATATTTGCTGTTTTAGCACCGGTGTTACAAACGTTGGTACGATGGCACACACTGAAAAGACACCGAGCAGTTCTGTAAGCAGCAGTATATTTTCTCGGAAGGACAAAAAGAAGAAGGATAAGAAGCCGAAAATCAGAAAGGAAGACATCAGTAACCCGACTAATTTCCAGTAAGTTTATGAGAATAGTATAGTGTATATAAGGGTTTCTGTCCTTGACGAGCCTGCTCTCTTAATGAGCAAGTAGAGCTAACCTTAAAATAGTTGTCTTGTTTGTATTGACACACACGATTGTCTGATGTATGTAATGTATACTGTCTGACTGCTGCAGCTGTATTGAATGAGTGTTTTCAACCGTGCACAATCCCTTTATTGGGGTCTATTGAGCCTCTCTTTTTTTGGTTAACTGGCGCGAGGTCTATTCTCACTTATAGCGATGGATAGGTATCTGACCGATGCAAACTTAGTTTTTTTCATCATTCATTGACGAACTCAATGTTTTTCCCGCGGTCGGTGGCTGCTAACAGCACAGGGAGCGCTGCCTTGTATTATTTGTAGGACCGCTTTAGCGGCGAAATTGAGGGACTGATGGACGATGCAAAACCGATTTGTTTGCCTACGCATATCATAAGCTTTTCTCACTCCTCCACTTTTCAAAAGATGCATGATCGTTTACAAGCAAAACACAGTTGTAAACTGTGTAAGCTCAAATATCACATGTAAAGAAATATACGTATTTATGTATTTTCAATTCAGAATAGTTGCCTATATAAACACAGTGGTGGATTTACTATAAAATTCGTTGTATCGAATTGTAACTGCAACTTTTCGCGTAATGTAAACTAGTGTTTATGATAGTGTTTGTTACGTGCTATGGACATTAGGAATGGAACATTGAGAAACTGGTGCGCTTTCCGTTGCGCATTCAGCTATCAATGCAAGAGCACACAACGTGATCAGATGACTATTTCCTGATTCACCTCGAACGAAACTGCTGCGGGTATATACAAAGAGAAAATAGTCGAGCACATCTTCACTTTATTTAATTTACGAACATAAAACTAGAAGAAACTAGAAATATGAAATGTAATAGATATTAGGCTATCCGCAGATGTAATATCTGGATTAGATATTTTCTAGATTTATCACGTAAATAAGAGTTTACAAGTTATTGCTATTATTTAGGCATCGTGCTCATGTTGGTTGGGATCAGGATACTGGTTTTTCCAATAATGTTTTACAAACATATGAGCCTATGGACGAGAGTATTCAGTACGTTGTGATTAATCCAAGCGGTGAATTACATCTAATTTCAGGAATATTCTTCGCGCAGCTGGTGAAGATCCGACCAATATGAGTAAGAAAACAATTAAATTTGTTTATGAATTTTTGGAACAGTATAAGGATGAGTCATCGTAAGTTTTCGTGATTAATTTCGGAGATAATAATTACTTACTAGGGATGCGCCGAATGTTCCTCATGGTGCTTCTGAAAGTCACTCTGCTCCGTATAAGCCACCACCACCAGTCCCAGCGTCACAGCCAATATCTCAGTGGGGTACACCGCCACCTCCGCCTCCACCATCTCGAGGCGCATCCTATCAAGTTGTAAGTTTTGACGCCAAAGTTTGAATTATGTGTTCTATGCTTTCACAATTAGTAGATTCGCGAATATTGGTGGATGTTATCGATATGCCAAAATACATTCAAATTGGTAGATACCAGTATGCTTATTTTTAGCCGTTTTTATATGCTTATTTCTACAGCTTGCATATTGTCAGTTGCTTTTTGACAGAGCTGCATTCCTAGCAATGCCATTGCTTTTTTCAAATAATTAGTATCTATTAGAATTATGTAGACTTTTAGTCATCTATACCACCTTCTCGGCCACCACCACCACCACCATTGGCTTCTAGAGGAGCTCCACCTGTGCCTGTTTCCAAGGTGGAATATATTTCCGTTTTTTCTATTTAATTATCTGTTTTCAGGCTCCCTCTGTTTCTGTAGACTCGTATCGTCCATCAGGAGTGCCTCCGCCACCGCCTCCACCTCCACCTATTTCTTCGAGCAATGTTCCACCTGCACCACCACCACCGCCGCCACTCAGTTCCGCAGGTAATCATTATTTACTTCATATCATCATTTCTACTAACTGCCACCTGCATGAATGTAGATGCAGTGTCATTAAGTAAAGGGATTGGTGCAAATTGTTTAATGGCCAGCATACCGCGGTAATCCATTCATAACCACGAAAAAGTTTACCGATGCGATGGCTACATATTGTTAAACACTTGCATACATATTGACGTAATTCTTCTACTTTAGCTCCTCCGGCACCACCACCACCACCAGTTATATCTAATCTTCCATCGGCTCAACCAGGCAGGCCTAACTTGTTAGCAGTAAGTTTCTTTACCAAATTTCAATCTGCAGTTATTTCTTTCCAGGAAATTCAAGCCGGTAAACAGTTGCGGAATGTAGGTAATGGAACAGAAAAGAAGTCTCCTGGTGGTGGCAGCGATGTGCGCGGTGATGTTATGGCTCAAATTCGTCTAGGAGCTCAACTAAAACATGTAGGTTTTTGTGAGATCGTTCTAGCTACAAATAGTGTCATCTAGGTTGATCCAGCAGTCGAACAGGAAAAACGAAAATCAGCGAATGCTCTATCGGATATGGGTGGAATTGCAGGAGCTCTCGCAAAGGCCTTGGAAGAACGCCGTCTCAACATGGGTATCGATGACTCAAGTGATGAATCAGGTAACGTCGAATATGTTTTTCAATACATCCCTGTTTGTTCAGATTCTGATGAAAAGAATGAGTGGTCCGATTAGGGTACAAATGAAATGTGGGATATCTAGTCACTTCAGTTGCATGATGATTGATTAACTGGAGCTCTAAATAATAAATTCACTTTTTATATTTATTATGTATGGTTTATTTGTTCAGCTTTTTTTTGTGATAAGCTTTTCTAAATTTCGGTGATTTTTTTATTCTTTATTTTTGTGATATTCTTTCCTAACGTGTTCTAGCATAAGTTTTTTTTTCGCGCCACTCACATTTGTTTATCTCTGTCTATTGGTGTAGTAGATGTTCTACTCTTTGCATAAATGTTTGTAGCATGTCATTTTTATAAATATTCGGTAACCTATCCGAAACGTGTTGGCTTCTACTTTACAAAAAAATAGGGACAATAGAATCAGATTCTTGCATTAGAACATTCCTGCTGGGCACCACTAAGAGGGCAGCCGTTCCAGAAAGATGGAATCAAAATGTGAAATTTGTTGTCTGGACTTCGAAACTAAAAGTGTAAGAATTTCATCTTGAAAATTTGCTAGGAATCTCGGCGAAATAAAAATTCAGCTGTGGCAGTGCCTGAATTTATGGCGGCAATTTCAGTTCAAATCTAGGAATAGGTATTGGTCATTTCATTCCGTGACCTAACAGTCTTCATTGGTTTTGAGAATTTGTGTTTTGCTATTTTAAGTTTCATTGTTTGCGTAATGTTTTTTTGGTTTAGAAAAAGTTAGCCAGCTATTACGCACCGCCCTTTGTGCTATTTGTGCTCTGTTGTTTGAGCATTGCAAAAGTAAAATGAGTTCATTCCACAAAAGTATTGCCGTAAAGCAATTTGGTTCTTTTTATTAGTGTGTGTAGTTTCATTATCTCTGTCTGTCTCTCTCTTCCGATCCAGCTAGTGTCATGTTGGAAGTTTTTTGTCGGGCCGAGATCATTATGATATGTTGTTTCAGTTTCACGTGAATTTGAACTTAATACATTATCGTCTCTCGTTTCCTAGTATTGACTTTTGATATTCAGGAGTTAGAAGTACACGTTCTATCTCTCTCTCATCATATCAAACTTGAAGCAAACGGAGTGACCGTCCATCATTGCAGACAGTGTAACTTCACTTGCCAGTGTGTATCCGATTATTCAAAGGTTTGTTGTAGTTATTTTATTTGTTTTCACCGTTTAGTATTTTTCTTTTAGCACGTGAATTCCGAAGAACATCGCAAAAGAAGAAATCGTCTTTTGGCTATAATAGACACCGCTGAGGATACTGGTGACTCTCCTGAAGCTAGCACAGTATGTACTCACTGTGGCGAACATAATAAGCCATTGATTTAGGCTTCAAAATCGGATATGCATAAAAATGATCGGTCTCGTCCAGCATTCAGCCGCAATGATACTAGACGGTATACTGCCAACGACGCTTGTATATGTTAATCTTACTTTAGCATGACATGTCCTTCTCGAATGGGACAATATCCGACGTCAAGGCGTGACGGTACTGATCCGGGACCTTCTCGTGTACCAACGGCGCCTCCACCACCTACGCCGTACAATGGGGTACATTCTAGAGAACCCTGGTCTTCTAGCTACAGAGAGCAGAATCGCTATGAGCCATCGCAGGTTGTTCACCGTCGCATACATAAAGTACATAATGTTTTAGCAGCGGAACTACTGGGTTGATGCGAATCCGCCTCCTCAAATGTCGTCCTTTGAGAGAGATGCACCTACCAGGCGCAGGTTGGATATTCCTGCATGTAGTCATTCATTTTCTTCGTGTTTTAGCTATAATCCCGGTATGCGTTCAAGCCGTGAGGGTTCAAGAACGTCCGAGAATCGGAATGATGATGCAAAGCGACCAGCCACTCGTTCTAAAAAGGACAGTACTAGAGGCTCTCGATCGTCTACTGAAAATGATAAAACCGCCAAAGCAGCGGATGAGCCGAAAAGGGGCATTATTTCTCGTCTTTCAATGCGAAAAAAAAATTCAAATGTGAGTGCATTCATATTACATTGTTGAAGAAACCTTTTTATTAGGTCGATGGATGTAAGACTACAGACAAAGAAAAGCCAGTAGCAAGTTCTTCAAATGTTGACGCAACTTTAACCAAACGTAGCTCGTCAGAGGTTCTACCAGGTAAGGTAGTAACCAGTTTATTTGCCAACGCGAATTTTAGAAGCCGCTCCCTCCCCTGCTAAGAAGAAGAAGTCATTTATTCCTAGTTCACTTGCTTTTGCTAAGAAGCAGTTAGTTGATAAAGAAAAACTAATTTATTATATGATATTTTAGATTTGATTTGTCAAACTTTATGAAACGAAGAACAAATGATGTTCGGTCACAACAAAGCAATAAACTTCAGAGAGAACGATTGCAGAAGTTCAAACTTGTTGATCCCAAGTTTGTTAAGAGTTGTACTTTTTCAATTACTCTTTACTTGTAGCAGAGGTGTGGAGGAATCCGAAGAAGACAAAACTACTCCTGCACGGCCTAGTCAACCTCTAAACCAGCAATCGAGTGGTCGTGTCTGGGGTGTTACTCCACCGCAATCGAAGTATGAATTCTTCGTTTTACTAAATAATTTTCTCTTTTTTAGCCAACTTGGTGGCGACTCATTCGGAAGTTCGTTCGATGAAACCACCTTTGAGAGTATACCGGCATTCAATACCAGTACTCCGCTGACATCGGAACGAATGGTACCAACACCAACTATAACTAATGAGGTATATATTATGCTTTTATTACTAATACGCTTTGTTTTTCTAAGAATATTGCTCTCAATTCGATTGACGTGTATTCTCCACTGGGATTGCCTCCATCCGACTCATCATTGGCTCATAGCATGAGTGCTGCTGGAAGTAGTAATTCATCTGTGAATGGCCGTTCCGTTAAGATGGAACCCCCTTCTGATACACCACCACCGCCATCATTGCAACCTCTTGATAATTCAGTAAGTAAATAACAAGTGAAAATAAACTTCTTTTTTTTCTAGCAGGAAGTCTCAGGATCATTATCAGCTGAGTTAGCTTCGAATGTTGTTCAAACCGACAAGGTAAGACTGGACACTGAATAATCATTTTATATCAATGATCACTTAGTTCCGGGAAATGTGGGATCTCACACACCTCGAAGAGCAGAATAAGAAGAAGATTCAGGAGCTGACTCTCCAATTATATCAGGTAATTTTTTGACTGTTTGTTGGTTATTCATATGTTTATTTTCTTAGTTGGAACAAGAAATGCATTTTATCCAAATGAGAAAACGGGAGCTGATGGGAAATATTGCTTGATTTGATTTGATTTTATGTTTCCTCGGAATTGTAATGATTTTTTGCGGATTTCCGCTGCAAATGTTATTTCCTCTATCTCACTACCAAATTCACGCATGGCTTGATACTCAATATTTACTTTCGGTGTTATTGAGATGTACATTTATTCTTAGGATCTAGCAGCAATAGTTTCTTTGTTAGTTGATTTTGTTGAGCAAAACGTTATTGTTTGTTATTTTGGACATTCCTATTTCAGTCCAACTGTTATGTTGGTATTCCACTACTGTTTATTAATGAAGTTTATAGTGAATGTTGTGAAATTTTCGGGTAATATAGTTGTGAAGATCTTGAACTTTATATATGATAGTCTGGCTCAGCTGGTTTGATTGGATAAATGAGAAAAAAGTTCATTCATGATGTAATGAACTCTAACTTGTGTTTGTTAGTTTCTGTTAGGTGTTTTTATTGAGTTTATTTTTTGGAGCACTTCAGTTCTTTTTTCATGACAGCATATCTAATTGACTTGGGAAATCCTATTAGCTGTTGAGGTTTTAGGTTGTTGACCACTAGTAAACGAACGATTGACCATGCGTTTCGTTCCAAGTTTGTTATGATCATACTTTAATACCTTAGGAAAACATTCACATCGCGTGGTTTGATTGCTGGGTATTTAAATATACTCTAAATTTGTTATATATTCTATAGTTTCATGTTCAGTAACATTAATTAGTTGTTCCACGATTAAATTGGCATTGCTCTGAGCATAGTTCACCAACGCCATTCTGTCTGTCTGTGTTTTTGTACGGTGGTGCCACATATGTATGTTATCTAAATATTTGACGATTATCCGTTCAAACGCGTAAAAAGATTGACGAATTGTGTGTGCTATCATGTTTGATAATTTTATAATCCAGTGGCACGAACTAGTGTCTTATGCGCGTTTCACCTATTTCATTATGTCTCAACTGAAATTCGATTCGTTTCGCTGTCGATCAGCACCCTCACAGTTTTATGACCTGTACGCTCTCGCCTCACATTGTTTCTGTCCTTCCTTATCAGATTGTTGAAAAGAAAATAACCGCTGCTTTGCATTATCATTATTGTGATCTCCGATTCGACTCATTTTTAAATGGCCGCGTTTCGGGGAATGCTAATTTGCTCGCCGATATTTACAGTTGTCATTTTAACAGTATATCTCTGAATATGTGAACTCCATTTCGCGCCGTTCATGGCTGATAGATTTCCAATAGTTGAAGTCACACGAAAGAAACTAAAAACACGGAAAAATTGTGAACTCTCATGAATCTTTATGTTAACTAGCCTTATGATCCTGTCTTTGGGTAACTTTCCGCCCTCAGCTGCTATTTGCGATGTTCCCAGACAAGGTTCACTTAACAATTTTGGTTATAGGTTTGTTATTATTGTTTCCATTATTCAGCCTCACAATACTATGATATCACTACATTTACAATTCATGCAGGTTACCCCAAATATAACTACATTGTAACAACCTAGATATTATACCTTCTACTGATTGCCACTTTATATTCTCATGCCGATTCTGATTACTTATTGGTGGGAGGGTGTTTTTCTATATTTACCGTTACGGGTTCTCAGTATTTCCCCTATGGTCTCGTTTGTGGGTCTCTATTGCTTTTCTGTTACCTGTTTGATTCTGTTTACCACTTCCATTTTAACTTCACTTACTTACACACATACCCCATATAAGCAATTCATTCCAAAACCTAGAACGGGAGCACGGTACTATGCGCATTACATAATTTTATAAAGTGTAGAATGACATCTTTCTGGAAAACATATTTCAAAATTTGATATTATCGAGACCTCTAAAGTTACCTCACATTGATATCGTTTACAAAAAAATAAATAATATTACACCGTGCTCGCTGTATAGGTTTTGTAATGGATTAAATGGGTGTTATGTATACAATGGTGCTTTTATATATTTACAAGTAGTTTCCATTAACGACTCTCTTCTTTATATCTTTTGTGTTACCTGTTTACCACTTTCAGTTCTACTTCTTCACTTACAAGCACTCTACCCTCGTACCTTCAATCAGTCTTTCATTTGACGTCTCTTACTCAGATTGGATTAGTTATTCTGTTCGATTAGCAAAATGGCATTTGTACTGCAATCTGGTGAGAATAGATAGTTAAGCATGCAGTGTGAGGTGGTGTGAAGTTGTCTAGTCAGTGGGCCCGTCCCGGTTCAGTCGAAAGAAATATTAGTAATAGAAGTTATATTGTATAAACGAGAAGAAAAGCAATGCATATACTTAAAAGCTGATTAACTATACCACAATACCAAGGAATTGACGTAAAATCACCTCGCGTTAGAACAAATATATATATATATATATGAAATGCGCTCTTGATCGCAACTTGATTTTGCTAGAGCTTCGTATGTATTGAACGTTTTGACAAACATTAGGATTCAAGTACTGTTAAAATTTTTGATCGCGCCATTTCTTGAGCCAGGTCTGACCAACTTGATAACCTTAAAGTGATGCAATGTGTGTAATTCTTGCTAATCATGGGTAATGTTATCTCGCTTTTTACTAGCATTTGAGTTGCCAAGGGCACATATCGTTTTAACGAATTGATCATTTGCCCAACTAATATAACACTGATTCAATAATGGTTGTAAATGTATCATATTACATAATTGCCAAACAAACTTTTTCAGAAAAGTATTCAATAACATTCATATCTAACATCAAATAGTTGTCAAATTACATTGAATAACACTTTTATAATATTTTAATACTTTGGTAACGTTGTTGTTTCTAAAATATTGTTTTGTAAAAGTATTTCTAGTGATCGAAATAACATCAACTGTACTTTGCTCACCATAAGCTGCATATTTCGTTTTGTCATCAAAAAGCATGAATATTATGCGGGGTTGGTAATGTTCGCCGTAATGTATTAGATTGCCTTTGATATATGCATAATGTTGCAAACTGCTGCCCTCCGCTTAACACGATTAGTTCAGAGTTTTTAGCAGTTTTTTAAACTTTCAGTTAAGGTTGATTTATTCTAACTAGAGTGGGTACCTAAAAATACTAATCGTGGGCAGTGTTCCAACTATTTTTGAGAGCCTTTGTATATAACCTATGATCCCTATCAACTATAATTATAGTATGTATACAAGACTAAGTTTCTTGAAACTAACACCTGCCTCCTAAGCAGAAAAAAGTAGAAATTTTAACTGACCCACCTTATCTTTGGTAATCGTTCGCAAACTTTAGAGACTGAGAGGCTATGGTTATTTATAGAATTTGTGTAAAACTCTGATTTGCAATCGACTTTGGCATCTAATCTGCGCTGACTCAGCCATAAAACTTTGAACTGGCATGTTGTTATTCATTTTCACAAGTTTTGGTCATAGCTAGACTGTGTGGATGGAGAGATCAACCTAGGAAGGGTTTTAAAAGTGGCCTAGACTTCTCAACTTTGCTCAGGCCCAGAGCTGTTAAACCGTCCGGCCGGCCCGGCCTGGGTTCCAAAGCTTGGGCCGGGCGGGGCCCGAAAAGCCCGGCCGGTTTAACAGCTCTGCTCAGGCCAGGATTAAAATGGAACAGAAACCTTGCTTGTCCGCTTTCATCGGAGTCTGGCCTAAGCTTTTGTCAATTATTCAGGCAAGGCCATTTTAACAACCCTGAATCTGTGTCGACGTGCCATCTTTGATTTTTCGGCACGCCATTAGGAAAATTAGGTATTTAAACCCTACTGTAGCCATCAGAAAATTTGCTGCAAAACTATTTTTGGTTTGTCTTCGACAAACTTAGCTGATTCATATTTTGTATTTGAACTGGCCGTGTTGTTTTTCGTTTTTGTTGTTGCCTCTAACTTCTATGGCCGCTAGACTTGGCTAGCTCTGGTGTGCTTGTTTGCCATAGTAACAGTGTGTGCTGCCTTTTAGCAGACGACGGTCTGTCGTTGTCATCCATAATACTTCTATAGTTCGTTGCGGGATAGTGGTTTCTTTCAATCAGAGCTGGGAATTTTAGGGACCGGCCTAAATTTTTGAAAACGTACCGGCCCTGCCCGCCATTTCTCAGCCTTGTATTCGATAGAATTCATCGCTTCAGAGTTTACTTTTGACGATTCGAACATATATGCCTTATATTTTACATTTTGCATTGTGTTTTTCTTCGATTTTGGACAAATGTTAAATTTGAAATTGAGTTATTTTATTCATTCTGGGCGGTATTGTTCTGAGTAGATCTCCGTAACCTTTTATCTTGCAACGAACTATAGAAGTGATTAACTACAGTAACTGTAATAACGTTTTATGTTCTCCTATTTTCTAGAATCGTCCCCTGGTAGTTCAGAGAACGGACTCCATATGAACGGACAAGATTCACTGGTTCAGCCGTTGCTGACTGATTTCTATCAGGTATGTGGAAAGATAATTCCGTAAAGAGGCCCTCAAAGTTTGCGAAACTTAATTGAACGAAAGTTAAACTCGACTTTCAATGTTTTCCAAAACCCAGAGCTGCATATGGTAACTTAAAAAGTAAAGCCATTTGGAAAAATATAGGATAGTCCGGTTCAAGAATAATAATGGACTGTTAAAAAAGAGTCTTGTGGTGGAAAATGTGAAAGTTCTCGAAAAAGAAAATTACCCACACACAGGGCTCGACATGGGCCGGCCCGGGCCGGCCCGTACTGTCCTCAATAAAAGTTATTTTGGCTAGTTTTGAAAGTTTAAAATAAAAACGAACA
>JAQGAV010000042.1:0-60583 GCA_034691345.1 Phasmarhabditis papillosa | reverse complement strand
GGGCCGGCCCGGGCCGTACTTTTGTGAAACGAGGGCCGGCCCTCATTTTCGAAACCGATCAATAATGCTCCAAATTTTTGAATTTTTTTTTGAATTGGAAATTTTGGAAAAAAAATTTGGAATTTCGCAATAGTGGGGCCTAGAGGGCCGACCCGGGCATAGAAGTTCAGATAAGAGGGCCGGTCCTTGCCACCCCTGACAACCATGCAACGTTCGAAATGAATATGTCAGTTTGTTCAAGGAGTCCTGTATATGCGGACCGCACATTTATATATTCGTAGAATAAGTAATACGGGTAGGCCGATTGTTGTTTGATTCCATAAAAAGAGATTTAAACAGAGAGGAAATGATTGACATGTTTTGCTCTATTCTAAAGAAACAAGATAAATGAAAAAAATAGACGAAGGGGAGCTGAATAGAACGGCGAGGTGTCATTAGAGGCGACGCCGACCCTTCCGGCATGAAAGCTGGCTTCTCTTCCGGAATGAGGTCCGTAGCGCCGTACGTCTTGGTGATGAAGCCTCTTCCGGCCGAATTGCCGGCACTTTTTTGGTTTTTGCTGAACTGAGATGGCAAATTGTTCATAAGTTCACTGGCGCAAAATTGGGCACCTGCATCTGAAACTATGCCAGTGATAATGCCCTATTATATCCCAAATTCTAGCCTAATCTTTTTGAGTGGCTTTTAAAGAATAAATAGCATTTTTCCCATATAAGTAACGGCTTTAATGAGGAGTTAATGCAGTTAGATTAGGTTCTAGCAATAATGTAAAACTTGGTTTGATATGAAAGGCATTTATAGTATTTATAGAACTGGAAATTATTTGGTTGTTGCAGAAGAACTTTGTTATAAGTAACTATATTTATAAATTTCTTATGACAACTATTGTACATGAATATGCTTTGTTATGGTTCTATCCCGGATCTTTCCTCTCCACTGATATATAAGGAGACAGTAATTCTTCTCCTTCCTCGATCTGTCTACAGGCCACCAATGCAACTATTCTGCAATAATAATCTATATATTCAAAATCTACGTAGTCTCACGCTATTTTTCAGCTCCCATTTTACTCTTTTGTATAGCTGATACAAAGAAAGAAAGTATGTATTCGAGTAAAATTCAATGAGCTCTTCCTAAAGAAACGAATACCCCCTTGCTTATTTTATAATGAAGCCGACTATTCGCACTGCAATAGATGTTCCTACCTAAATGCGGAGGTTCTGGGTGGTCTGTAGGTAGCATACGGGAGGTATTTGCGATATGTAAAAGGCCAATTACTAATATCTATATCTACATATTGAACGTTGTAATGAGAGCTTCCTCCATTGTTTACATAATGACCTACAACAAAGTTAATCGTATTGGAAACTCATCCTGACTGATTAATTTTGAATATGCGGAAAGAAAATAAATAATTGTAAGATGTCATTTTTTCTACATAGTAAACGAAAAGACCACCACCTACCTAGATTCAGGAAGTTTAATGAAGTTGCAGGATCCAGCCAACTTATGTCACAAATGGTTGGCGACAAATCGCGGTAGACGCATGACTTGTATATTTTAGCTGACAAACCGTATGGCTTCCCATCAACCAGTAATCCGTCATTACATTTAAGTAGATAATGGTTGTTTATGGATTGTAATAAAATTGGATCTCCCACGTGGTAAACTGTTCCTGGATAGAGAGCAGCTATGTGTCCCTTGCGGATGGAACCTCAAATAGCACAGTTATGACAAATATTAAATCGGCAGAAATGAAAACGCGGTACTAGTTAGACAACATATATACAATATAGAGTTCGAATTTCGATAAGCAAAACTACGGTACAAACATTTCCAATGAGGTGAATTTAGAAAAATTGAGGCTACGCATCAACGTGGATCAACCTGGAAGAGTGATCCAGTTTACCAACCTCTTCTCACAAAGACTCCCTGCCCAGCCTCCTTTATATCGCTCTTCTTCAAACAAAGCCGAAACTGCAACTTTATCTCCATTGCATCCGATAACTTATGCTGCATTTCACAAGATATGGGACGCAGAAAGTTCACATTGCTCATTTTCGCGTCAATTTCTGTTATGATATCGCGGAGGTTTCTTCCTGGATCATGTTATGTAGATATGTTTAATATACCGAGGGTAAAGCGAACATATTCCAAACTTTACTTGAACAATACCACCTTGCACGCGACTTACGATGTTCGGTTGGGCAAGTTTCCAATTTTTTCCTTAGAAGGTTGCCAGAGTCCGTCATTTGGTATGTTTTGCGTTGGAAACATTATTTTCGCTATGAAAACAGAATTTTTTGAGGAAATGTTTTATAGATTATGTACTAGGGACGAAGCAAAAATATATTCGAAAAAGCAATTCTAGAAAAAACGGTAGTAAGTTCAATATAAAGACAGAAATACTCTAACTGTCCGTAATCAGAGAAATATCATTCTTAAGCTACTATATCTTTTTCGAATTTTGTTCTGCTTTGTCCCTAGTACACAATCTATAAAAAATTTCCCCAAAAAATTAAGTCTTTATAGCGAAAAAGTTATTTTCAAACGCAAAGATGCCAAATGACGGATTTGCTGCAAGCCTGCCAAGGCAAAAATTGGCAACCTGCCCAACTGAACGAAATGAATGGACTGTAAGTGCCGTGCTTGGACAAAGGACTATGCTAAACTATATTCAACTCTTAGAAGCATAGTTACTGCGTAAGTTGGAAAGATCACAAAAAAACTATCAAGGAATATATGATTTACTGAAACAACCAACACCAAGGAACTTTAGTGATCTGTCGCGTGGAGGATTATTTCCTAGCTAATTTTCCAAAGTTTCAGTTTCTTCCGGTCTACGGTTCCCTTAAGCAGACCTCTCAGGGCGGTCTCAAAATAAGGGCCGAGACAGAGGCCGGGCCGCGCGGCCTCGGCCAGGCCTTCTTGAAATTTCGAAAGGCCGGGCCGAGGCCTTAAAGGCCTAAAAAATTGAAATGTAGAATTTTTATCTTTTTTTAATTGTTAAAATAATAATTATTTTTTGTTTAAAGGCAAGGTCTACTTAATATTTTGTTGTCAATATTTTTGTTTTAACTTATTCAGATTGAAAAGTTGTGAAAAACTATATAAGTATCAAAAAATTTGAAGAAAAACGAACAATTTTACAGCATTTTGAATTGTGGGCATCTCTGGCAGCGCTGTTTCGGGATACACTATTTCAGATATCTCAAAAGTTGCTGAAAACCATACTTATGTTACGAATTTTAAGCCTTGTTTACAACCACGACGGAAACGGAAACGGAGACGGAAACGGAAACGGAAAATTGTTGGGTATTCACAACCGTGACGGAAACGGCAACGGAAACAGCGACGGAAACGGAAACGGACACGGAAACCCCAACGGAAACCCTGCGGCCGGACAAATTTAATCAACAGTTCCTTCATTCAGGAACTAACGAACAAGTAATTCTCTAATGTCTCTAGCCCGATTAGATGATATATTTTCTCTATTAGGAGCAATCTGAGCTCTTTCAGCTATTATATTTCGTGTAACTTTGATAAAACTTTAAATATGTTGCTATTTGAGCACAATACATTTAAAGTTTTATTCAAAGTTACAAGTTTGACTAGTTATTAGATTTATATTTAGAAAATTACTTTGAAGTGTACAGAATGGTCGACTTTTTAACCATTCCGTTGGAGATTCCGTCGGTAAATTCAAATCATTTTGAATTTCTTATTTCTATGTAAATTTTCCGTTCCCGTTTCCGTCACACTTCCGTTGGGGTTGTGAACACCCATTCCGTTGCCCATTCCGTCGACCTTTCCGTCGCTGTTTCCGTTTCCGTCGCCGTCGAGGTCGTGAACACCATTCCGTCTCCGTTTCCGTCGTGGTTGTGTACGCTACTTTACTTCTATCTCACCATTACTGTTGTTTTCAGTCATTAAAATGGTAGAAATGTTTTTAGTTTTTCGATTTTCCTTCTGGTTCTCGAATTATAGAGAACGCTGACCTGAACGGAGGGTGGCTGCATTTTCAAACGACCATAACTCGGCTTAAACTGTTTAATTTTAATTTTTATGCTTATATGACCCGTCTTCATTATTGCTCAGAGTATCGTCAATAATAATTCAAGAAACGTAATACATATAATTTGTTTCTTGGTCATAATTTCTTTTAGATCTTTCAAGTTAAAACTATATCAGGCTTTAATTGGCAAAAGGCTGGGCGAAGGTAGAGCCCGGCCTTTTGAGAGGTCTGTCCTTAAGCAATGTGAACTATGCACTCTCTTTTCCTACCTAGTATGTCCATTGATAGTGTCTGCTGTATATGGACGAATTCAGAGGCTGAACTTCTTGAAACAGCAACAGCAAGAGATGGAGTAAAACGACGCCAAAACCCAACCATCCAATCGATCCAGAAAGTAATTTTGCTTCAAGTATATTGAAAAAAAATCTAGAACATGTTGACCAAAAGAAATCGAGACCAAGTTAGTTGTTATGTAAAATTGCTATTCGCAAATCTTGGCAAAAGATACAGTGGAGAAATACTATGCCTATACGCAGAGGTACCGGACCGCAAGACACTGTAAAAGCCAAAGTTCAACACGCAACCAACCAATGATAACGCTCAAAAAAATAAACGAAAGGTACAATAACAATTTATTCCATTAACAAATTAAAAGGCAGGAGCCAGGGCCGCCTGAACAGCAGGCACGGGGGCGATTTCTTTTTTCTCCTGCATCTGTATGGAGTGAGGCTCCGCAGGGTTGACTTCTGGAGCTGGCTCGATGATCTTAACCTTATCTGGAAGGTTATTCTTGGGTCCATTGATACCCTTGTCATCATGAGGAAGCATGATTTTTACCTTAATACCAATTACTCCTAAATAAAACAAAATTAATATCCAAGGGAAAATTGAAATATACCTTGACGGAGCTGAACGTGACGAACAGCTTGCTGAATGTATTCGGTAACGGGATGACCAGAGTGAATCATCAGACCATCGACAAACTTCATGGCCTTGGCACGTTGACCACGGAGCTTACCAGATACGATGCACTATTACAAAAAAATTAAACGGTAAACATTAAAATCTTACCTCAACACCTTGTGCTCCAGATTCCATAATGAATCTAAGGACTCCATAACAGGCACGACGGACAGCAAGTCCTCCAACAAGTTTGTATCTCAGAGATTCACACTGAGCTACAGCACACAATCCCCTGTTGGAGACCTTTTCTGCGTAGAGCTGTAAAAGGATATACATTGAAAAATCTTCCTCTAACTACAATACCTCAACTGCTCCTTCTTCGAATCCGAACCGCTTCTGGACAACGGAAGTCAGTTCTTTTATTCTTCTTCCGCGCTCACCTAGAACAGACTGTGTTCTAGTGGCCATGATGATGACTTCGGCTCGAGCAGGAGTGCGACGAACCTACAACAGCATATATGCCATGTTTAAATGCAAATACTAGTAACTAGCAAAATCTTGAAAGGAGAAAAACACACCTCTACACCAGAGTATCCATCTTCAGCCAACTCCTTCATGAGGAAGTTGTTCAGCTCCGCCTTGAAGACTCCATCAAGGACGGCCTTCTTCTTCTTAGTGACTTGATTGGCAGAGGCCATATTGTCCCAATTTCGAGAGCTAAACTATATAAATAATATCAATAACAGTAGATCAAATTTGTAAAAAAAAATCACAAACAAATATACTCAAACGTGATATAGGGCGAACGTAAATATATTTTTATAATAAAACCTAAAAAAATGAAAAAGGCCTGGAAAAAGAAAATTGCTGAAAATGCTGAAATTTGGGCATCATGACAGGCAAGGCACCACGTAGAATACTCAGCCGGAACCTCACATTTAAAGGACTGAACCAACAACTCTAACACCGAGGTTCAGCCCACTAACAGGCCAGCTTTGCTCACAATCTGCCGATGGAACTAAAATTTCAAACAGAGTGAGCCACGAATAAGTGGTGCGAAAAGGTGCAAAACAAAAATAATTTTTGGGATAAATATAAAATTAAAAAATAGTCCACTGCTAATAAAAATGATGTTTCGCCCGAAGAGGTCAAGTCTAGCATGCAATCAATAAAGATAATAACAACTGACCACTTAAGTGGAAGAAACACATAAGACTGATAGAGTAGGATATAAAATGAGTATTTCAAAACCAAATCAGACAATAACTTAAAACTGGTACTCTGCAATCACACGTTGAAGCGGTATAATCAGTCACTTAGGTGAATTAATTGTTTTCCAAATTCGACACAAACATCATATTATAATAGAATCATGCCAGTAAATTGTTTGATTACGTAAAGAAGCCACACCTGAATACATGAACACTGTTCAGACAAAGGAAAAAAACGAGGGAACTGCCTACTCACAAAAAAGGGGATTCACTGATTCGATGAAAAATTAAGCTAATCATGGCAATAGGTTGAAGAAGTAAACACTTTCTCCGCCTGGTTAAAAACCAGATAACAAGTACCAACAGAATGGAAGAGAAGAAAATATCAATGAATTAGTCTTACTTGATAAATAAATACAAGTTTAACAAAAACAAAAGTTCAAAACAAGTTTAGGTCTTGATAACGGCCAGCAATCATTAGGTTAACAATTAACAAATAAAAGTATCTAACAACCGAAAACCAAGTTGACTCATTAATTAAGGAATTATATACGCCAGAACAGGAGGAGCTTGTAGAACAAAATGTTGGTAAAATGCACATGTGCGGACTCCGCATGCGTATTCAAATGCGTTTTATTTTAGGGCGCGATAGTAATATACATAAAGTATACTTTATTATATATGATAAAATATATAACATATTTATAACTATTTATTTGTGTTCTTTATCTTTCTTTAATGCTTTTGTCTGACATAGATGTTTCTTTAGTTTTCTCTCACATGAGATGTCATTCCATCGCTGTTCCTTCGAGTAATCCCAATTGCGGAGCTAAAACAAGAAGAAATAGGTCTACTTCCACCTTCGAGCATGAATGGGTTTCAGTGCTTCTAAAATTTTCAAAAAATTTGGACCTCGGCTCGGTCGGCTGCAGGGTCTGCTGGCAGGGATGGGAATTTCTGAAGCCAGCCCGGCCCGACCCGACTTCCTGAAGAACCTTAGAATGGACAACTGAAAAATATTTTTGTCGCAATTTTTTATCCGCTTCACTATTTTTGCCCCATTTGAAAGTAATCTTCGATGTAGCGTAATTTTAATTCCTGTTTTGTCAATTTTATTAACTGTTCTTTACTGTTCTTGAAATCGAAAGCCTGTTCCGGGAGCCGACTTTTCGAAACTTGGCTCGGACCGGGCTGGAGCCCAAATTCTCCCAGTCGCGCCGTCCCGATCACACCCCTGTCAGCTGGTTTTCAAATAACTGGCAAAGTTAAATTCCTTACTAGATACTTAGTCATTTTAGAACAGTTTGCTGTCACTCAAGGGGGCTAATGCGATTGGAAGTGATCCGACACCGGGATACCTAATACTCCATTGGCAAATGCTTGTAAACAAGGCATCGCCTCGGTCGGCTTCAGATTTTCAAAATATGAGCCCTACTTGTAATCTATAAGTACACGTCATATCCAAAGAAATAAGTAATTGTTTACAGTAACCTGTCTCTTTTCGCTATAGGAACCTCACCTGGGCACAGTTTTCGTTGTTTCCGTGATTATCCGGTTGTCTATTCCACCAGTAAGAAAATGAAAAAGAAGAACCGTCTATCCACTTCCAACTAAAATAAGATTGTCATGTTTCTATGAAACATGTTTTAATAATTACTGCCACCCTGTGTTTACGGTTAGTTAATTACCTCTCTTCTTCTCTATATAGACCAATCCATGTGTGATCCTCGACTCCAAATCGACTGGCTATTCCAGAAATTTCTGGAATATTGTGATTTAATAGAGTATAATGAGAAGGGGGGTTATTGCATGTAGAGTTCATACGTATTTTACCTATATTCTATTCGAACAGGACAGAACTCGTGAAATGTAATAGCAAGAAGCTTTCTTTTCCCAAATCTCCCTGGTCAGAGAATCTGTCTGTTTTGACTACGCCCCTTACCGGCAATAAACTCATTCTCCAGTTCCGAATGAATAGAGGCAAGATCCGCATTTCTGAGTACGCAGTCACGTACAGCAGAAGAAAACGAAAGACCAGATGAAGTGAACTTCTAAGTGATGTAAAAAATAATAGTACGGTTAGTAGAGTTAGACGTTTGAGCCCGTTTCAGGCAAACCCGTGCTTCCGACTGAAACGAGAAATACGGGCCTCGGGCGGAAGGCGAAACATATAACTTAGGTTTTAAATAAATCTTTGAAAAACTTTACATAATATGACATAATAAGTGTTTTAGGGTGCCAGTGAAAGTAAAATACCTGATAACAAGAATTGGTAATATTCAAGTACTTCCATCCGCATCGGCAACCATTTTCATCTAAAAGGAATTAAAAGACTGGTAGATTATAATACTAGTTCGAGTTATATAGTTTAAACCGGGCCTACTTTTTTGGACTTCGGCCAGGCCGGGGTAGGCCGGTTTTCTTTACTTTTTCTTCAGGATTCTGGTTTTTCTAGGCTTTCTAGGCTTTTTCTTCAGGAGCAATAAATAAGCAAATGTTTGGTATATATTGGAAAATTTTCCTTTGAAATTATAATTTTTCAGCACAAGGAACTCATTGAAAAATAACTAAACATAATGGTTCAGAGTGGATTCGAACCCGCAATCTCTCGCTCCATAAAATATCATCGTTTACTTTATTGACTACATACGACTGACTACCCGGCCTATGCCGGTCCGCCTAAGATTTGGAACTCAGCTGTAAGTCAGGATGCCTCGTAAGATGGTTCAATTTCTCGGAACACCTCACTTTGCTTCGCGCGCCTGTCATAAATGTGAAGAACAGGGCCGCAAGGATGATCTAGACTAATGCGCTAAGAAGGGCATATTCCTTAAGACTTTTGGTTATCTACTAGATAGAAAAAAGCATTGGATCGAATATCTTTATATAGCGCAGTTCGCTAAATTCTTTTCAAAATGCGCTGCATTGTCGAGGAACATACCGTAATCTTCGCAAGGCTTCGGCAGAGGTTCACAGGGAGTTGCACATCGCTCCCTTTCATCAACTAATTCCTTATAGAAAGGTTTAGTTGGGGATATTAGGTCTGAAATTGTTTTACTTTGTTATATTAGTGTATTGCTGAAAGATGGACTAGTTTTGCATTGCTTTTTATAAATTACAAGTAAACTTCTTGAATTGGAATATGATAAAACCTTCTATAACGAACCTTCTTCTACATAAATATATTTATATTTAAAATTATTTTTATCCGGCAGTTGGGCGGAGCTTCGGCAGAGAACAGTCGACGAATTTCTATTGAAAACAACACAGACGAGGTCCACCGAAATGACCAACGGAAGTAACAAAATAGCGAAAAGCATGAATTTTACTGCTAAAATACTGTTATTTAGGATATTGTAAGTCTGTAATTCATAAGAAAATATTATTATAATTTGTGTTATAATAAATTAATGATACATAAATACTTGTAAACATAGTGTGGATAAAAATAGCGCCGATTGTGTTGATATTTGAGTGATATGAGTGTTGAGGAAGTACATAACAGCAACTGACAAGCATGCTCAGCTTATATCATCAAAAACACTGAACAAAGAAAATTCCAATAAGCTCAGCCATCATCCAATTCAGCAACTTCTCGAGGAGCGTAATACATTACCAGGAATAATCTTTAAAAAGATGAATCAGAAGACAACCCGATTATATCCAATGTTTTGTAACCGTACAGAACATAAAACCGCTTAGTTACTCTTACAATAAGGATTTGTGAGTGTTGTTCAAACGAACTTAGGTGATTATTTATAGCCTGTTAAAGATATGTCTGTTCAACAAAATCCATGTGTAGTCTGGGTTTAGAACTGAGATTATATCTACATTCTACTACGTTTACAGAGTTTTATAGAATAGTTTTTTTATATTTTTATACGCTGTTTAATCTTAATTTACTTAAATACTATAATTTGTATTTATACTATGTAAATTTAGAGGGAAAAGGCGATAGTGGTGTTGGTGTGCTGTCCGTTGTTTAACAGGCATTGCGAACCAAGCACAAATGAAATTCAAATTACAATTAATTCGGCTGTTTTAATAGAACCAATCGGTCAATGCTTTGTTTTAATTTCATTTCTCATAATTTATATACTTTTTATATTTGTTAAGCCTGCGTGATTATAGGGATTGTGTCGCAACTATGGAATTCGAAAAAAGTTTTGTTGAATCCGACAATTCGGATGAACCAGAACCTGATTTGGAACATTCGGAGTATTTGAAAATTTTGTGAGTACTTAATTATATATGCCTTTTACTTCTTGTATTTAGGGATTGTAATTTTCGAAAGATTGTCCTTGCGGAAGAGCATTTTGCGAAGGTCAAACGGATTTTGAGAGACAAGCGTCTTGAGCAGGTATGTTCATAGATGTTTAACGCGTAATTTTTCATCTGTTTAAAGATAATTCAAAAAAGAAATGAAGTCATGACCTCTACTTCGAATGAAATAAAGAAACGCAACACAGAAGCCTATGAAGAGTTTGAGCATTTGAATAAGGTATCTAGTAGTGTTATATCGTGGGCAGTTTCTATTTTAGTTAGCTGAGAAATACAAGATCTTGGAGAGCGATTCATTGCTACGACAAGTTCAGGGAATGAGAGCTGTCGTCCACACAAGTCAAGAAGATAATATCATTCTAGCCCAGGTTAGTTCAATTCGTCATTACTTTGTTAGAATAAACCATTTAGGAACGACTGATTGAATCAATTACTTCGCAGATTTCTCACTTGGAAGATGTTCTAATCTCTGCTCAGTTGATGCGAAAAAAGTTGCACGGTAGGTTTTCCGCTATTAATCTTAAAATAATATAGTCATTGAATGCTCATTTTTTCTGTTTAGAGTTTCGCGACTCGTCTGTTGAAGACGAATGCATGGAAGAAAATTCCAGTATCCCGCCTTCCGACTGTGACATGTCGGCAGAAGCCTCGTCATCAGGAAGTGATGTCTCGAAGATGTCGCCCAATTCAGATGTTGACTGTGAAACGGATAAAGAACATGTCAATGGCGCCGACTCTGATTCTCCTGATTTTCCTGTAGTGACTTATCAGCTAAAGGAAGCTGATGTTATTAACGATTTGGAACTTTTTGAACTGGCTATTCGCGAGGCCGATATGAGGGACTCATATCGGACTCGACCTGAAAGATGTGACATTGAAATGCAAAATTCTTGAAACTTACATTTTTTGTACATATTTTCATCGTTGATGTTTTGTAAATAAAGTGATTCTCTTTCTATCTTGTTGAACTATTCTTGGTTGTTTTCCATTAGATGTTGAATTGGGGAGTTGTCCTATTCGATTTTTCAGTGAGTTTGTTTAGCGTCAATATGTCGTCCGAACTACGACAGCTACTGGGAAGATCCAATGGGATACCTGAACCTGAAGACGTTACCGAACAGTTTTTTGCCGAATGTGCTAGTATGTGCTTTGATTAATTAAATGATAAAACAATTATTTGCAGAATTGAGCTTAGGCGAGGTTGTTTTTATGCCTGATTATCGTTTGACGGAAGCCATGAGCGCTGTAGAGCTGATGGAACCAAAAATGGATATTGGTATGGAGCGTTTCACGCGAAAAGTCGGAGTTCAAGTCTTAATTGAAGAGGTTGCTTGCTCATGACGATTGTATATTTAACTTGCTATTCAGGGTTATTTCGTTAATCTGAGTAATACCGAAATTTTGACAATCATTGATGCCACTTTTGCGACGTTGGTCGCTTATTTGTCAGGTGCTAATATTTCCAATAGTGTAGGTTAAATTGCATGGTTATGCTAATTTTGGTAATTTAGATATACACAAATATGCTATTAGTGGAGCCAGACCTAGTTCCTTGCAAGCCATTGGCTGCAGTGGCAAAAGCTTTCGTTTATTTGGTTCCTTTACTTCGATCAATTGTGTCTACAGCCATTGTTGCCGAAGAGGTACAGTCGTTTTATCCATACTAATCAACCTCAGGCCGGACCGATGTCCAAAAATGTTAACCTTTGTCGGCCGGTTCGTTTAGTGCCGACCAACGACAATTTGTATGAGGTTTTTCTAAAACTCGTTATTTGGCCGAGTCCATGATTTTGGGAAACTGTTCGGCCGCTCTTTGAATAACCTGGTTTTGCTAACTAATATATATTTGTTTGCAGGAAGATTTTCATTATACTCTGCCATATGTAATGAAGTGCACGGAATCTTTAGACGATGTGTACATCTTGATGAAGGAAGCTGAATTAGAACTAAGGGACACATCCAGCGTAAGGTCACGTGGACTTCGGTGTCTATATGTGTTTTTAGCAAAGCGGAAGTGACAAGTATGTGTTGCTGGCAACCGCCGCACATTTGGAATGGCTAAGGATATTCATGGATACTATTTGCATGCTAGCCCCACAGCTTCATTGTGATTGTCAGGACGTCGAAGCTTCCAAAGCGAAGTATTTTCTATCCAATATGCAAACATATTTTTTTCTATAGGGTTGATTTCCACAAGGCAGTGCAACAGGCAGAAAAGCTGACCCAAATTTCGTCAGTTTTTGTTCAATCTTCGAAACTTGGGCGGAAACATCCCGGAGCATCGGAAATTCCCGATGCAGGCGACGGTATGAAAGAATTAAAGTAGCTCGTAGTATCATAATTTCAGGAAATTACGATTGGATACGGGTTTTTGAACCTGAACTAAATCGATTATTTCTCACTGGGTCGTTCCCACGTAAGACAATAATCCCCTCAAGAGAAAAAGCTATGCTGTACATCTACAATTTATCATGCAGGTTTGTCGATTATTGTTATGAAGTTCACTGGTTTTAAGGATTTTGCGAATTGCTTCCGAGTCAACGCTTCATGCAACAGATTATCTCAACTTCATTAGCTTTTACAAAGAATTTGCTCTTGATGACAGTTGCTGCTTTACCAGGTCGCTTTTGCAGGTAACGTATTGTCCATTATTCACGCCTTATCGTATTTTTAGCTTACTATGATACCGAACAATGATATCATTCTTGGAGATTCGGGAACTTCCCTAGGAGACTTAGTTGAAATAACAATACGAAATGAAGTGAAGCCTCTTGTTGTTATTGATGGGTTAGTTATTGATTGCTTTAGACATTAATTTATAGTTTTATATAGTACTCCTGTTGATCAAGATAAGGAATGCCAAAATATATATGCCGATTTTGTAGATGAATTTACGAAGGCATCATTGACGCTAATTTCCACTTTCGGTACGAGTTAAAATGTTATGATAATTTAAATTGTGTTTAGGCATGAATTTGGCTAGGCAACGAGAAAGATTGTCTGTATGCATCGAAGAAATGGTGAATTCGCAAGTTATTGCTGAGGATTTGGACCAAAGAACAAGTACTATCGCCAAAAACGCCAACTATGGTTTGCTATGGAGTCGAGCTTATTTATCCATCCATTCTAGACGCTCATCCTCTTCGACCGTTGACCGCATTTGTTTTCAACCAAATTGTGTCAATCATCGAGTACCACGTTCAACTAAGTTTTCGTCTACAACTGTTCTCATCTCATGAATATCCTTTTGTGTATTGGTCAGTTTCTTTTCAGAGTGATTGATTTGCTGCTCCTTGTAGGTACTTCGGCGAAATCATATCTAGATGGCATACAAATGCTCTAGAGAGACAGAAAGAAATCTATCTCCACGAGTATAAAGGTTGCTTTACAATTTTGTTATATTTAAATGAATTAATTACAGCCATCCAGTCTCAGAAAACTGCGTCTTCGAAATCTAAGAAAAAGATGCCCAAGATCTCCAAAACCGAAGAATTGCTTAGGAAGAAGTTGGATCATATTTGCTTATGAACTCTAGTGTGTACAATTTGTAGAGTTGACAACTGCCACTCCGAAGTTTGCAGAAGATTCGCCGAATCCTCCTTAGCAATAGGAGTTGCAAAGATAACATCAGCGCTGATTAAATTGGATAAGATAAAGGTAACACTTTCTCAGCAAAACAATACTAATTTATATATAATTCAGTGTCCACGGTGGAATTCGTATTCTGAAATACGCCGTTTTGAGCATCGCATGGCTCCGTTTAAAATTTTGGGGGCGCCCTTCCATTTATCCTATGAACAATATTATTCGATTAGCAGGTTTTCTTTCTACATAGGTCACGACTCAAATCGTATTGCAGGAACGAGGAGACTAGTAAAGCAACTCCTGAAATGCTGATCAAGGAAGCAATCGGTTGTTTCGAAACCAGCATGAAGAATTTTGATCAGCTGAAAGAAAAGGAGGAGTACAATAAATTGTCACAGTTGGTTTAATTATCTACAACTAACATATATATTTTTAATTTCAGAGATTACATGCTACTTTGCAAGAGCAACATTATTGCAGCAAAAATATTGTCCGCATCTGGAAAGCAACCCGGTCGCAGTTTTGATTGGTCGTTTTCTAGCGATAGTTGTATTTTCCCTGTTTTGAAACTATCTTAAATCTAGTCGTGGTTCCTTAAATATCTCATTTCCTGGTGAATTTGCCCTGTCGTTATATATTTATGTTTTGAAGACTATGGGTACTAAACATTTCTATAGATATTATTTTGCATATTTCTTCTTAAACCTAAATAAATGTGTATTGAATAAACTATTCTGCATTCTTCTTGTTTCTTTTTCGTAGTTGATTTTTTGTTCACAATGCTATTGATTAACGTTGCTATATTATTTGTAAAGATTTGTTTAGATGAATTTGGGAAAGTTTATGTTACCGTTATCCATCAGGAGTGTGTGTTCCTCGTCATCTGCTGCAGTTCAGTCTTTCAGGTGTTTAAGCAATACATCTGAAAAGGTTGTTATTTGAAAGTTGTCTCACAACTAAAATTGTTGCAGGTATACCAGACATGCGGTGTCCCCGATCGCGCATCACTGGAAAAAGCAGCAGTTCAGCCTATAGTTTTAAAGTATGTTCGCGTAATTTCCTAGCTGTTTTAATTAGCCCGATATAATAGGGAATTTGTGTCGGAAGACTTACAGAAGGAAGACTTTTTCGGCCTCGATTCACTTGTCAAGATAGATGATATGTTCAATGCCAGGCTGCATTATGGTCATAAGGTTATTATTTTAAACTGATCCTAACTGTGGGGGATGTTTTAGCTTGGAACTTTGAATGATAATATGAAATGGGCTTTGTATGGCGAGCGTCTTGGAGTTTGTATTTTTGACCTCGATATTACAAAAGAATACCTTGTACGGTTAGTTAGTATTTCCATGAAATATACTGTGATCTCAATAGTTTTCGAATATTCCATGATAGGTCTTAAATTAAGCACGTTCTTCATTTTAGGGCACTTAACTTTGTCGCTCATGTTGCCATGAGAGGAGGAATAATAATGTTCGTCACAAGCAACCGAGAAACAATGTTTTCTGTGGAGAAGGCGGCGGAAGAGGTATGCTGTTTCAAATATTTATTTATTTGTTGTTATTTTAGGTTGGGCAATATTCCCACGTTCGTAAGTGGCAGTCTGGAACCATGACAAATACCAGACAACTTCTTGGCTCTTCCGTTAGATTGCCCGATACTGTTATATTCCTCTCCACATTGACATCACTTGGGGAAAACCATCCAGCCATTATAGGTTAGTCGCAGATCGTTTTAAAGCCATTTACAACAAAATTGTCCTCTCAGAAGCTGCTAAAATGGCTATTCCAACTGTCGGTGTGGTAGACACTAACTCGGATCCAGCTTATCTTACGTATTTGATACCATCCAATGACGACAGTCCTCCCAGTGTGGAGTACTTGCTGAGGTATTTGTAAGAAATGAGCGCACACAATGCCTACTTTTTAGGTTGTTCAAGGAAGCGATCAGTCGAGGATTGAAAGCAAGGGAGTTATCACCTCGGGAATGACTTTATTTTTGTTTTAGCTAGGTTTTTAATATTTGTTGTTTATCCGTTTTGAATAAAATATTTTCTTGATTCGTATTTGTCCTTCTCTGTTTATACAACTTGATATCTTTCGGATATAGCTAGGTTTTTAATATTTGTTGTTTATCCGTTATGAATAAAGTATTTTCTTGATTCATATTTGTCCTTCTCTGTTAATACAAATTGATATCTTTCGGATTGTGAGCTTAATGACTTTCGGATTGTGGGCTTAATGACTTTCGGATTGTGGGCTTAATGACCTTCGAATTATTTAAGGATGATAGCTAGCAGGGTAGTTAACTCTCTTTATGGCTTGGGTTCCCGATCCGCAGCTACACTAGCTACGGAACCCTCTACGCCGACTAAAGAAGACAACCTTACGCGTTCAACATTGAATACGGAAAGAACACTTTGGAGAAACCCAGATAGCAACGTTAACCAGATACCACAGGTTAGTTTTGCAATATTGAACTGTCCGATGGAACTATCTCAAAATGATGGCGAACATTTTTAGGTGTGGGTGAATTCATTCGATGCTATCGAGGAGAAGAAGGTTGGACTAATCGATCTTCATCCAGATGTTTTTCGTGTACGTCCTCGATTGGATATTTTACACAGAAATATCACTTGGCAACAAAACTACCGGAATGTTCAAATGACAAAGCAACTTACCCGGGCTGAGATGCCTGGAGGAGGTAAAATTCAACAAATCCGGGATCTAATTAGTATTTAATCTTAGGAAGAAAACCCTGGCCACAAAAGAAAACTGGAAGAGCTCATGTCGGTTCAGTAAGAGCTCCAAATTTTATACATGGAGGTTTTGCTAATGGCGTAAGGGGACCTCGCACTTGGTTCTATATGTTGCCCGATGCCGTGAGGCTTCAAGGTTGCTTTTTTTTGGTGTTTTTTTTGTACATATATGTTTAGGTCTATGTGTTGCCCTTACCGTAAAACTAGCTCAAGATGATTTACACGTTGTTGAAAGGTATGCTATAATCATTTAGTTCCTTCATTGTTTCTTTAGCTTTGAGAATTTGCCGGAGGCTGATTCAATATTCCTGCATGATTTGGCTGAGAAACGTAACTGGGGCTATTCCGTTCTCTTCGTCAATGATACTGATGAGGTAAAATCCTTCCTTTTATATAAAATAAATTGTGAAAATTCAGATCTCTGGTACTTTGGCTTCAGTTACGCAAGCCGTTCCGTATTTTACCGTTATGCCAGTTTATGGATTGAACTGTTTCTCTCTGATCAAATATGACACGGTTGTATTTTCAAGAACAGCGATTGATCTTGTCGAAGAACGAATCTTGCGGCAGCTTCACCGATCAAAACCTCTGAACTTGAAATATAGGTAGCCTTGATGAAAGTAAATTTATTTTAATACTATTTTCAGATACATGGACTTCAAGGACAAGATTTTGAATGAAGGACTCGCTGAAGAAAATGAAGTCCATGCACCTATTGTTTAATGTTTAAATTTTATTGTTGCTAGTTTTTAGATATTATTTGTTATGTATAAATTAGTTGTGGTTCTTGTTTTCGTTCTGTTTTTAACACTTGTTAATGGTCCATTTATATCTCTGACTTTTAATAGTAAATTAACAGTACTTATATAATAGATGTCTGCACTGGAGAATCTCAAACAATTTAAGAAGAGGTTGGAACAAAGAAACCGGGATTGTGCCCGAAGGACTAACAGTAAGTAGTTAATTTAATACATCTAATCAGCTGTTTAGGTGAACATGTAAACTGTTCGTCCATCATTCTGCCCAATGAATCTATTGTTGGAAATCGGACTGCGCCTAGTTCCTTGGAGATAAGTGCCTTGAATGTGAGTAATGAATGATTCTAATCATGTTATATAGGATGTTTACTTCATTTTTAAACAATTAAGATCGAAAAGTTTTACGGTAGCTTCGTGTTCTTCTTTTAAAAAGAACTCGTTTTGTTTTGATGTGGCTGAAAATATTTATTAATTCAGAACACTATTCACGACAAGGAAAACAGTGTGTTGGGAAGGCCTCTACTACCCACTCATGCAACTTTCAAAACACCTACTCCGCATTTGAAGTAAGTGTTGTTTTTCTCAATATCGAATCTACAATTGGGTTTCAGGGGTTCTACTATCGCCGAAACGCCGACTGTTTCTACTGATCTGAGGAGGAGAAGCAAAAGCGCGACTGGGTTTGCCTCAATGGTGAGAAGCATTTTTTTTAAATAATTGTAACGATTTGTTTCTAGATGCCTCCTCTTAACGTCTCTTCGACCATGACACCTTCTTCTGTGCGGTATAATTCAATGACATTCTTGAATTTACCCGAGATATTTGTCAACGGCAATGAGTACCGCAACCTTAGAAAGTTGGGGCAAGGTGGCAGTTGCAAGGTAAATCCTCAGAAATTAATTCACCATCATTTGTTATAGGTGTATGAATGCCTCAATGAGCAAAACGAGCCAGTTGCTGTGAAAGTGGTAGAATTACCTAACGACGAGGACGCTGCAAAAGCGTTTAAAAACGAAGTGGAGCTCTTAAATATTTTGCAAGGAGCAGATCATGTAATAAAGATGTTCGAATAGTGAGAACTTAAATCTCTTTACAACTATATTTTGCTTTCAGCGAACTTAGAGAAGACGAGAATAAACTCTATGTGGTTCTTGAAAAAGGAGACATTGATTTTAACGAAGCTCTTAAGGATCGCCACAAGAAAAATAACATTGATCTTATCTTCCTGAAATTTTATTTTAAAGAAATGCTTCAGTGTGTCAAAATTATCCATGACCGACGTATGTTCAAGAATTACATTATTTAGTAACAGTATTTGTTTCAGAAATTGTTCATGCCGATTTAAAGCCAGCAAACTTCCTAGTTGTAAAGAATAATTTAAAACTGATCGATTTTGGAATTGCTTCAAATATTCCTACAAACCAAGTTAGTGACGTTTCTCAGCCCATAAGTTGTATTCCATTGTCAGACCTCAATTCTCAAAGACAATCCAAATGGAACTTTGAGTTACATGGCTCCAGAAACACTCTCTCCACAAAGCTGTATATCGGGTGGCCAATTCAAGGTAGGCCACATTTGGTACTATGTAGACAAAACTTGTTTGGCACTTTTCTCATTAATTCTAGCATCCTTTGTTTTCAGGTACCTCTCAAAGCCGATGTCTGGTCTCTTGGATGTATTCTCTATCAAATGGTTTATGGCAAGCTGCCCTTCGCTCATTTCAACAATCAAATGAAGGTGGGTGTATTGGTATTATTACTTGCTGACATCGATCAGTGAAAATATGCGATTTTTGATTGATTCTTCCACATACATTTCTCTTTTTAAGATGGCAGCACTTTTGAATCCAAAATTTGAGATTGTTTATCCTGAGACTAAGTACCAGGCAATGGTGGATATAATGAAGGTATGCAATCAAATGGTTATTTTTTAAACCAAATCTTAGTGCTGCCTGGAGAGAGATTTGGCTAAAAGAGCCACCGTTGATGACTTGCTGGAATCCTTGACAGGGAAAGAGCAGGAGAACCCGAAATGTTAGTTATCTCGTTATTTTTTAATCCCGCATACGCTGCAGTAGGTGTTGCTGAAGTTTCGAACTACAATGAAATAGTACAAATGATTCAAGATGGAAAGAATACTCCTAATACGAAGATCAGAATGTTGCAGCGAATGGTATCACGTACGGTTAGTTTACTACTGTACATTGAATCATGCCCTCTTTATTTTTAGAATATTTCCGATGGCCAGGGTCCCGCAGAGCGCAAATTAGAATTCGACTGATGTGCTTCAAGCATTTCGACATTTGTCTGTTCCTTTGTACATTTCCGTGACTGTCATCAATTTTTATCATTCCTCTGCGGATCTTCTTGTTACCTGCCCATATCCATACCAGTATACTCGTTTATCTCACTTGTTTTTTATCGTATATTGCTCAATTTAGTCTCGTATTATTTTTGTACATTTTCTGGATAAATAATTTTATTTTTGTGTGTTCGCAAACCAGCATGGGATGTTTCCGTTTTGGATTATTTTTATTTTGAGCGGTCTTCTTGAGTATGCTGTTGTAGGTTTTCTAATGGATCCTAAGGGTATATCTGGCGGCGGTTTGCGGCGCAAGACAACCTGCCAATACGGTGAAGGTTTCTATAGCAAAGTCGCGAAACTAATGGTATCAGATGACCAGGAATCTTTGAATGAATTAAAAAAGCTGGCTCAAATGGTAATATTCTCTTCGTTCTCATTCTTTATGATTTGCCTTCCGCCTATCACAGTATTATCTCTCATATGTGTGTTTGTTAATTCAGCAAATCTTGACCTTTCGCTTATATATTCTTTAATTAGTTCTATATTGATGAAATCAAAAACAAATGCCCATGGCGACGACGTTAGAGCTCATTCCAAGATTACCTTCTTCTTGTTTACTTTGACAGTTTTGAAGCGTAAACTCCAAGTCTATGTAGCCTTTGTCTACTCTCTGCACTGGTTGAGAGAATAGAGAAAGGCTACATTATGTTTCTGTCATAAGGGGGTGGCAAGGGCCGGCCCGTGTCGGCGCTGCTAGGCCTCATTATTGCGAAATACCAAAATTTCCAATTCTGAAACAATATGGTATTATTGATCGGCTTCAAAAATTTTCTTTAGGTGAAAGATTCTAAGAAATCGGCAGATGAAGAGCTTTGGGATAGTGGAGATGACATGTCCACCAGCAGTTTCGATGCTCTGAAAGCTCCTCTACAGAAGAAGACCGCTCCTGACCGAATCCGTGTGATTACAGCTCCACCAATGGACAGAAAGAGGGCTGCCTTCATACAGCCAACTGCACCAAAATTATCAAAGGTAGTCTATACCTACTATCATTTTTCTTATCAACTTCTTATTTATTGCAGGTTGTGGAGGAAAAAAAGAAGGAGGAACGTCCTCCACCAGCGACGCTAGATTTGGATGAAGAAGATTCATCGTCAGGCTCCGATAGAGACAAGGTAAATACTATAAATATTTATTACTATTGGTATTACTTTTTTTGTTGGTATTACTATCTGACATTTTCTAGTTTATGTTAACAATCTCATATTACAGAGTTGTTTCAAATGCAAATCGAACTCAACGATTCTGGACAATTCTCTTCTAACGTGTGGTCATTGTTCAACATCTTTTCATCAGAGGTACTTTGGCATTAAACTTCTTATCCAATTTATTGTTTCTGTAGGTGCCATTCACCCGTTATTGATGGAAAACAAGCCAGCGATCCGGCATTTTTCTTCCTGTGTTCTTCATGTAATGCGCAAACTAAGCCGGTTTGTACAATGTCTCCATTTCCATCGTTTATATTTGTTTGCAGAAATCACGCTCTGCAAGTCCGAAGCCACAGTCGCCGGCTTTGAAGAAAGATGATAAACCGAAGGTGAGAGTTTCAGTACTCATCAACTAATTTATTATGATAGATGTCTTCAAAAACACCCGATGGTCTCAGTGCCGAGTTTGAGAAATTCCGAAAGAAAAGTTAGTTTTTTAACAGTTTATTTTTATTTGTACAGCTCGGATTTAACTTTGAGTAAATTGAAATTGTGTTAACAGTCTATATTCATTTAAATATCAGACATGCAACGGTTGACAAAGAAATAAATGTGGACAGGATGGATGAGTGAAGATGTCAGCTGGTTGGGAAGTTTGTGATCTCTTTTTACTTTGTTAATTATGTAATATTGATTATAATAAAATGTATACATGTGGGGGACCTAGCTATTGCAAAATATTGATGAGAATATTTTTGTTGTCTGTGAATCTGCTTGTCTTCTTAGCGGCCAAATCTATAAAAAATATGTAATTTTCTTTTCTTAGTTTTATGGTTACCTCATGTAAGCTGATTTTCTCTTCTGCATATCAAGTGGGGCCATTTCCTCAATATCCTGCGATCGCTTTCCAAATCTAAATGGTATGCTTACGTCTTTGTTTCTTTCACACATATTTTTAGTTTTTTCCTTTTTTGCGCCGCAGTCTTAAAGAAAAAAAAACTGGAATCTTGCCGAAGGGCTCATGTATATTAGTCGCCTACTATTTTGCGCTTTGGCAGTTCTACACTTTAGGTATATTTTCCTGTATATTTTCGCCAAGTACTATTGTACTTTGTGATCTTGTTATGGTTGCTTACCTCATGTAGGCGCTCTTCCTCTTTCCGAATCTCATAAATGCAGACTTTCTCTTCTCCATGTCTAGCGCATCTTCATCAGCGTACTCTGCATTACCTTCTGATCTTTTACCGAATCTAAAACTGTCTTTATTACCCTCCACTTAGGATTTCATTGGTCTTAAGAATGCCTAATATTTAGTGTCTTGTTCTTGTGTGACAACTGATGACAGACACCTTCGTTTCTAAGTAAAGCATGTGTCGTTTGATTGAAATCTATGCAAGCCTGATGAGAGTTGCAAATGATTTCCGAACTTTTCGACTAACAAATTTAGTTCGAATATCTTGGAAAACTAAACGCAAGTTCCACTTCCTAACCTCTGATTTGTTTAATGGAGGGAGTTGTGTATTCTTGTGTTTTTTATGTTATCTAACCTCATATAAGCACTTTTTCTCTTGTTCATCTGCATTGCTGTGTCTTCCATGGCCAATTCGGGATCTGAACGGCCGAATCTCATATAAGCTGATTTACGCTTTTCCATATCTAAAATATAAAAGGGTTTCTGGATGAATTGTTGGTTAGTATACATAGTTAGTACTATAGTTCTATTGGAACTTTCGATTCCCCTAAGCTGTAAAGTTTGATTGGCAACAAACTGCTACAAATCTTGTTTTATTAAAAAGAAACCCGCACTAAGCTCTTTTTTAGGCTTCCTACCTCCTCATCTGTACAACAAATGTCACACTTTTAATATATAACGAATTAGGTGGAACAATCAGGCAAACGCAAAGATTTGTCATCCCTTGCCAAACTGAGAATTCACTCTAACATTTAGCCGACATTTAGCCGGTGGAAGACTCAAATATAGAAATGCCACCTCAATGAATTGCCAGCATAAATCATCTATCTAGGTGGAGAGAGGTCATCTGCTGAATGAGAACGGCTGCAGCAGGGCTAGTATGTGGCTAGTAGCCAAGTGGCTGCATAAGGGCTAGTATGTGGCTAGTAGCCAAGTGGCTGCATGAGGGCCAGATGAATGAGTTACGGTTTCCATTGATAATGTTCATCAACGTTCCCCCTCACTTAGTCATGGAAACGAAAACCGCTTCTGCGAACGGAATTTTGAAGGCGCGGGAACGGTCGGGAAAGTTCCGAGTGAAAATTTTTTGTTGCTGTGAAAAGTCATTCCCGTGGCAGGAACGTGTTGAATACGACCACAGTTCCCCTTTTCAGCATCAGTTATTGTAATGGCGTTGTTACGTTTGGCGTTGGCGTGCCCCTGCTGGGGTTACCGGACTAATGCCGGTTTGTACGCTATCGAAAAACAATGAATACCCTAACCATGATTAAAATTCTATAGATCACATTACTGGTCGATTTATTCTTTTTGGAAATGGGATGCAGATTCCCATAGAGGTAGCTGGGTTTTCCACCTGAACTTGTTCACCGAACCTACGAGCCCAGCCAAATGGTTTCTAGCACAAATTATAAATATGCTGCTGTAGTTCATATTTAGATATGTTGCAGAATTATTCACAGTTCAGTTTTAGTCAAAGATCCTTCTACTTCTTCTCAGTATGACGTATCTAATAAAAACAGGAAGTTCGGCGCCCGTTAAGTCCAAAAGAACTTCTGCTCCAATAAACTCCATTAACTTAGGAAACTCCGAAGGGAACGAAAAGCGAAAGTGGAAGAAGATCCATTTACTCCAACACTATTGTCAAGATGTGTTCTTTACAGTAAAAACTCTGCCAATATTGTCAATACTACTCTGAAGCGTTATGGATTAATAAAGGAAACGCCACTTCCAGAAGGTTTCAGTGACATTATCCAGGAACATTCAGGAGCTTCACATCTTTCCTCGGAGATGGAAAACTGTTCTCCCCTGGTTGATTCTACGCGATCTAGCTTTTCCTGTCAGTATGAAGTTAAGGTTATACGCTCCCCGAATGATCGCGGATACAGGCACTGGATACTAACATTCCTTCCCGGGATCTGGCCTCTCGGATTTTCAGTTCTTGATCAAAATATCAACTTTATTTACTCATTCGGCTAATATTTAACACCGGAAAAATTTATCGCTCGCGCCACACAAACAGAACTATAAACAGTATGATTATAGCAATTATATAAACCAAGATCGGTACTAAACTGTTGTTTTGTTTTTTTAGGACTAAACGAACTCGTCGACGATTAATATTACCGGCTTAGGGTTACTGTAATCTAATGTTTATCTGTCTTATGACATAGTTTCTACCGCTGTCGGGGTAAGAACCAATCTATGATCTCTAAGATAGTCCTTCCAAAAACAAGATCTTTTCTAAGATCGGCTTGCTCTTTGATCTTGAGTATTAGTCTGTACCAAGAGCTAGATGTCCCGCACAGTTTCCCGTGGGCGTAGCAATGTTAAATAAACATAAATGGAAAATGGCTGATTTCGAGCCTTTTCTTCAAAAGTACATTATTAGAGACTAACACCATTGCTACACAGAATAATTGAGAATCTAGCTCCTTACTGCATTAGTAATATAGAAACCTCGTCCTTTAATTCCAGTACCATTTTCCGGCCTATCCTTTTGTAGAGTTCCCTCAGGAAGGTTTCCCTACTTCACCTTCTCGGGAATGTTCACGGCAGGCCCAGTTCGGCCCGTTAAAACTGTACCCTCGCCCCTTCCATACCCTTTCCCCTTATCATTAGAGCGCGGTTTGGTAACTGACCTGCTGAGAATGTGTCATCATTTGCTGCAAAAACAGAAGTAGCCGCAACACAGAAAATAAGAAGAGCAACTGACTTCATTCTACTCAAGCTCTGCAATAAATATATAAGTATATATATATATTTAAATAGGAGGTATAAAGTAAATAAGTGAAAGATAAAATATAAAATGATCCAAAAACTTTGTTAGGTACTGTTTTTTCAAAAGAAGTAGTCTTTGGCCCAGGAAAGAAACCGGATGGTTACGGTAAATCTGAAGCAGTGTTTGGTAGTTTA
The DNA here is from genome assembly GCA_034691345.1 of Phasmarhabditis papillosa. Classification (NCBI taxonomy): domain Eukaryota; kingdom Metazoa; phylum Nematoda; class Chromadorea; order Rhabditida; family Rhabditidae; genus Pellioditis; species Pellioditis papillosa. The sequence continues at coordinate 35,455 of JAQGAV010000042.1, read as the reverse complement.
CGCCAAGATTTGGAAAGGACCGACACGTGGTTTACCGAAATTGATATCGTCGTTCCCGCAAATACCCCGCAACCTCCTTGCAATTTGTGCTCGCATGTATGAGCTTCTGTAGCTTGCTGCTGATTTGTGATCAGAGAGCGTTTCTAGCTACGGTAGCTGCGCTCTCTTTGCTCTTTTAGCGCCGCTGATCAGCGGAAACAAAACGGGCAAATATAATTGTAAATATATATATTAATAGAGATGAATGTGGTAATCTTTGAGCAATTTAGCTGTCACGCGGGAGGAATCCGGAAGGAGCAAAGAAGCAGATGGATTAATCGAAGAACAGCTTCAGAAAGAGGAAGCAGAAGGAGGAAGCTATGGAAGGTCGATGGGAACCGAGAATCAGAGTTTGTGAATTCTGGAAACCCGAGTTCTGTTTTCATTAGATCGTTGAGCTCCCTAAGAATTCTCGACCACCCTAATGGAAAATCGAAAAACAAAGTCAGCTACTGCGGTATACATGGATGGAGGTATAACGGGCCGGTCCATGAACAATCCTGGCCTTGTTCTAAGTTTAAAGGTCTAAACAAGATACGGTTTATTAATGAAGGTCTATCGGGGTTTATTCCATTCTTGACTAGCGCTTATATCCTTAGAGAAATTGTAAACATAGGGCTGCTAAAATGCAAAGTTTGGATCTTTGCCAGATACTTAGATCTTGAATAGAGTATACTAATGTATTGAGAAATTGGAATAGTTTATTAATATTTAGTAAAATATTATTATTATTATTTCAAAAGAGATTGCATGATTCTCAGTACCTTACATCATAAACCGGAAGTTATCATATACATATATAAATAAGTCTTTGTCTTCAAAGAAAGAATAAAAATGAGTAGATACTCCCGGGTAGGTAGAGTATGTTAATGTATGAAATGAATAGAGCTCGCGGCTCCATACCATAGGCTCCGCCCCCTTGGCTCTCTTTGAACTTGTCGGATTTAAGGAGAAGAACTAATCCGGAGAATTACGGATCACTTTAGGGTTACTGTAATAAATACTAGTTAGTCTATAAACTTTAACTTAGAATACCAAAAATTACTTAAATTTGTTGTTTTTGTTATTCTTAACGGTATGATGCGAACTGAGTCAGCTAAAATCGGCTTAAATATCAGCAGTTGAGTTATGATTAACTAATTCGCTGCGTATTATCTTTAGTTAGCTGAGAATTGCACGTATCCACGGTTATCTTAGCAGCTAATCATGTCAGAAGGGATATGTACTCTAAAAGTTTACAAAGGTTCACGTGACATACAGCATTCGGGAATATTTGATTCTAGCAGGGGTTGGATTTAAACCGACCCCGCTGGAGCCGGCATTTTCACATATCGGCCCGAAGCCGGAAAATGTTCGAAACGGGCCGGCCTCACTCCTGATCCTTTAGATAGAATCCCCCCTTTGTTCCCAGAATGTTCCCTATAAACTATATTATCTTGTAGTTTTATGTTCCTTATTACAAACTTTCTTAGTAATTGGATATTTTAAATGTAGTTTAGAAATTGGAGCGCGCTAGCTACTGCGCCCCACTGCAACTGCATTTTCGGCTAAGGTGGTCGGTCTCTTAATCCTTAAAAGAAGACAGAAACCTTTCGTTTTCTCAAATTACAAAGTTTGTAAACTTGTTTTTTCCGTTTTTCGCAAAATTATTTTTTTAAATTTATGTTCCAGCAGATTGGGAACTTTAGGTGATCAAATGAATAACAAGAAATTCAGATAGTCAAATATTTTGAAAGGACCTTAGGAACTGCGCCCCGAGTAATTTAAGTTGGGGTTACGTGTCGGCCCGGACTGAAGGGACCTGGCTCAGGAATTATAGTGGTTTCTTTGTGAGAGCGGGCCCGGTCAATGTGGTTGCGTTCGGAGTTCCAGCCCTCGGACCCCATATAAGGCAGTTGCTTTTTTAATATTCTGCTCCCTGAGGCCACTGAGCCTAATTTTATTTCTAAAACAAGGTTGAATTATATTATATGCAATATTGTTAATATAAATATGTTGCCGAATAACAAAAATATAAATGTAAAAGGTCGAATCCAGAAGGATTTAATATAAAGATGGTTGATCGTTTAAGTAGAATGTATAATTAAAGGACTGTTCTTACTAGATTACTAATATCTAGGAATAAAGAACAACAAGTTCATAGGAAAAGTCTTATTTTAGGAAGGACTATCTTAAAGATGATTGTTTGATCTTAACCTAAAAATGGAACAGATCTTGTTTGGCTCCGGTAATCCGAACAATGGTTCATAATCCAGCTGTAACCTGTTCAAACTAACAAAATAACTGTTCTTAAAGGACTAATCTCTTATCACAAGACCTAACTACTAAGTACAGAACACAATACATTCTTGCCTTTTTATTTCATCTTCCGCCCCCGGTGGGCGGAGCCTAAGGTGACGGCAATTTGCTAATAATCTGGCAATAATCCTAGTGACAGATATCTGGAATATCTTGCAGGGATTCATCTTCTCAGCGGGTTACTGTAGTCTGGATAAAATCCCCGCATTATCGTGCCGGGATAAGCCGGCCAAATGAGCTCAAATCGAGAAAAATAGCTGCAGTTTTGAATCTCTCTTTTAGGATAATTAGGTGATGAAAGCGGATGACTAAGGAGTATTTAATGGGAAACTGGAATAGTATAGAGGAATTTAGAAGTGAAAGTGGATAGTCTATTACAAAAATTAGACTGCATTGCGCCGGCAACAATCGGTGCGCAGTGTCGCAAAGTTTACCTTCAAAAAGGTTCTGAGCTGCCCCATTTACAATTTGTTGAAGGTAAAATTGTGCAACACCGCGTATCTAGTAAAGACAGTGAGATGTATAGTCGGTGGCCAAGGCTTATGCTAAGGTATACGGTACGAAATGCAAGTTGTATTGGAGCGCGGCCGAGCAATGGCGCGCATAAACACAGACTAGCCAAAAATGTCATGTACAACAAAACATCTTACTTATTTTTCTTAAACAATTAATTTATAGTTATGAATATAACTATTTTGCGCGTCTTAGATTGAGCACTCAGACCTTTTACTTGCATAAAGTTTATCCGCCGACTATAATCTAGGTTTTAAAACATACTAAGTGTTTTATAATTGCATTTACAAGTGTTTATCATAACAAATACTAAAATACAAGACTCAGTATATAGACAATATTAGTTAACATAAATGTTTTATTATTTAGAATGAAGTTTGTCTGTTTAAAGCTTATTTGCTTGCTAGATTGTGTATAGTGAAATTGTCTAGAAAGACATACCGTTTTACTAAGATTCTTTTTTCTTTTTTCTTTTAGTTGATAAATTCACAGAATAATACTAACATTATCAGTTATGTAGTAAAATAATATATTAAATAAGATTATGAGCGAAAGAAAATTTTAAATTAGTTTACATCAGGAGAAGTATGCGGGTAAATTTAAAATAAATTGTGTTTACAAGGGTTCGGAGACTTTTTCGTTCGGAGAGGTTAAAGTGCAAATAGAAATTAGACAATCATAACTATAGTCTGTTGCAAGAGTAAGGTTTGCAGATAAGTGTATAATGGAGAGATGCGGTGTTATAAAACATGAATAGTAAATCTGTTACTGGGTTCCTTTTCTTTATAAGTACATTTATGTTTATTTAACATCGCCTTTTTCTAGATATAACTAAGCCCTTATGGAGGCAGAGTTGACCACTTAAGCTTTATGATTATTGAACAACAACTGCAGAAGACGGAAGATTCAGTTAAGAAACTATAAAGTTATTTATGGAAGCAACTATAGTTGTATACGAATCTTATTAGAAAATATTTACAAGTTTGGAATAGAAAGAAACTTCAAAAACGGGACCTTAGTAATTTCTTCAACAGTATTTGTATAAACTAATAGAGAAATTCAAACCAAGGGGGCGTGGTCAACCGTCTGAGGGGCGGAGACAGGGGCGTGGCTTAGTTCTACAAATCTCCGGAAGATCGATCTGTTATCGATTTTCCACTTAGGTTTTAAGATCGGTTGTTGGCCCCTAGCCGTGTTTCTATGGCGATCAGCCGTGTCGTAATTAACGCGGTCGCGGTGTTTTAAATTCGTCACGAACTCTGATTTTAAACATATTTAATTAATATTAGTCGGCCACCGAGTTCTCTATAGAATTACAAATTTCAATGAAGCGGACCGGATTTTTTCTAAGAAAATCAGAAATATTCGGGATTGCGAAGGAAATTTTAGTTTTTGAACTCAGTAGAACATTGTGATGATTTAGAAAAGTTAAATAAGGGAAAGAAAATGATTCAAGAGGCCGTGTTAATAAGTAGGAGTGTTACAATATTTTGTCTGAGTAAGGCAGAGCGAAAGCAAGTTTGCAATATGCTGATATCGCGCGCGTAGAATGCAAGCAGGTGCAGTGTTAAAAATAACGAAATACGAAGCAGACACGGCGGTTTACTTTTGAATCTGACTATAGTTCGGTTTGTAGAATATTGCAACTAAAATATTTTCTGTTATAGTTGTAGCAAGAGTTTTGTTTTCAGCGCTGACTCCTCATTTTAAATAACACCGCTTCTGCCAAGAATACTGCGGTAGCAACATAGTTCTCCCTACAGACCAGAGGTGGTTATCCTGCCGGCCCGGCCCTGCCTGCCTAGTTTTCGACATTCCGTCCCGGACCGGGCAGGGCTCAAAAACATCAGGCCGGACCAGATAACCACTTCTGATACAGACTATATTTATAATAAATGTACTTGTGGAACTTAGATCAGTAGTGTTGTCATTTGCTTATGATCCTCTATATAGGAGTTCTTTTTTCTTACTTTCCACCTGCAGTGTTAATTAATTATTTATCTTCTTGGTAGTCATAGATTCAGCTATTTTATAACTACAAGAACAGCCGACTCTTAAATATTTGAAAAGTCAAAGCGAAATATTATAAATAGAAATACAGAATTTATTTTAATTTAATAGAGTTGTGCAGGTCAGCTCTAAAAAGAACAAATCCAATCTCAGAATTTAGGTTAAGCTCAGTCCGAAGATCAGAAGCCCGGTCTTGTATCAAACGGGCCCAAACGTCCATCTCTTAAATTTACTAGGGCGAAATATGTTTTCCCAAGAAATATGCATAGAATGCACGAACACGAAGATTTAGCTGCAAAGTTTGTGTTTTCTTAAATATTAAGAAGTTTCTTCTGCCCACACAAAATATATAATAAGCCCTAATAAAATACTATAAACATAATTAATCATACATGTTTTTCTTAACCAAAAGGAAGCTGTTTGACTACACATACTGAATATATAATACCACCGCTTAGCTGGCCCCTATCACGTATAAATACGCAAATCTCTGATTATCCCTCATCGCAAAGCAATAACATCACCGCCTTAAATGTTTTCTGCTAATTTGGCTGCTTGTAAAGAAGAAACTAATTTATTAAAGCTTATCTTCTGCTACAAAGCTGCTAAAATCCTCTAATTTAGTTCAAAAACTATAAAATCCAAGAGTTCAACGGGACTATTGGCTTGGTTTTTTGTTCTCGTTGAGACCATTCCGTCTTTTAGCCCTTTAAAGTCCTTAAAATCAATTCGGGCAGTCTTTTAGTGATGTCATTATAGTACATGCTTAGACTACCGTAACCCGTTTAGGTTTTGAGTGGTCCCGCCACGCCAGTTCCCTAGAGACCTTTAAATGACTTTTGTCTTCAACCCACGAATTCCAGGAGGAAACTGAATTATGTGGCAGCAAATTGGTTATGAAGTCGCACACGAAGAAAAGAAGGTTAGCAGTGGAGCGAAGAAGTTAGAATAGGGCGAGGAAGACGGGAAATATAAGAAATATAGTCGGTTGCAAGAGTTAGGTTTCTAGCATAATATCCTGGTGGAAGGCGGTGTTAGATTAAAATGAATGTATTAAAAAAAACTTCCAATCTGCAAATTTACTAATCATTTTATATTTTCTGTTCTCACTAGGATACTATGCTAGTAAACTAGTTCTTGAAACAGACTATTCAACTGTTTTAGGTTTTTTTTACAAAGAATGAGAACAAAGAAGGACGAATTCCACAATTGTTTGAATTAAATGTTCGTTTAGTTTTCTATTAACTAACAAAAACTAATGGAGAATACTGCTGCGAAGATACTTGGATATGAAAATATAAACTTGAAACAACTTTAGCTACAAGGCATAGGAATGCAGCTACTTGAGATGGCCAGTTAGGCCCGCCGCCGTTAAGAAGGAGCGTAAGAAGTTAGGCGGGCCCGCCGGATAACCACCGCTGCCAAGACCCGATGTAAAATACCAGCTGAAGCTCACTTAGGCCTGAAACACAGTGAAACTGGTCTAAACATCTAGCTCTTGTAGATACATCAAGTCAGTGTAAACAGTCAACAACAAATGGGGGGGGGGGGGCGGTTATTAGGTCAAATAACGTTAATATAATGTTATTTGCTATACATTTCCATATAAATTAAGATGTTGTCGTCTTAAAGGTCTGTTGTCCGGATATTCCATATTAATCTACTATATCATACAGAAACACAGTATCCAATATGTACCAGAGCTGCGCGGAAGTAAACAGTTTGCTTACGGAAGTGACTTCACGGAATTACGGAAGTAAATTTTCGGCATTTTAACGGAAGTTGAGTTGCGTAAGTGAAAAAATGATTTTCGTTTTACTTACGGAAGTGTTCCGTATCTTACCGGAGAACTTCCGTAAGTAAAACGGAAGTAGAAAGGGAAAAATTAACAAAGAAAAAGTGTAAAACCGTATTAAATAATAAAAAATTCTCACTAGATTCTTTAGTAGACGCTGCGTTAATAACTTTCTAATAATACAATAGCTAAGATCCCGCGCTCAAACTATGTAACGCGCCAAAAGTTGGTTAAAATTCAATTAAAAATCAAAAGTATTTTTACTATACTTCCGTTAAACTTCCGTCATGTTACTTCCGTAACTTATACGGAATTACGAAAGTATCTTATTCAAATTTTTACGGAAGACGGAATTACGTAAGTGTAAAACTACTTCCGTCTTCTTACGGAAGTGGGCCACTTACGGAACACTTACGTAAGTGACACTTCCGTGCAGCTCTGCTATCTACTCTTAAGTAACGTTCATCCTAGACGGAGAAAATTCGAATTCTCAGATGAGCCTCAGTTTCAATGCTAAATAATCAGAAGAAGAGTGGTGTATAGCCAACGGACAAATTCCGAATTTCAAGTGAACGACTGCTAATGTTGCAGTTGAGCGCTTATCATTTCGCTGTTAGTCTAGAGCAAATTTGAAATAAGTTTGCTTTTTTGCGAAGATTTGAGACGTAGGAACTAGCCTTCTTCTTCGAGGGAATTCGAACCATCTTCCTCTGGCTTATAAGGCGAAGCTTCTAACCACTAAGACACGGCTTCATAAATAATCAGAATCTCAAAAGCAACCGACTTTCTTATGAATTGCATGAAGAATATAGGGAAAAAACATGAATTTATTCTAAAAAATATGGCGTTGCGTGTAAAAACAAAGTATTTTTTAATGCTAAATAATCTAATCCGTACCTATAGGACAAATATAATCTTAGCGAGTTAAACGGACATATAGGGGGTTTTTTCATGTTGATTTCCGATTAAAGAGTTAATTTTTCTGATTTTAATGACGTTTTTGGTTTTTTATTTAGTTTCCTAGTTAACGAGTTATGATTAAATATAAAATTGCATTTACATTCATTTTCGCAAATTTTCGAAATTGCATTTCTGCAATTTCTCGCTCTGATGACGTCATAAACGCAATGCCCGACAAAAATGGTCATACCTCTGCTAAAACTTAATATTTTTCGAATGTAAAAGGATATATTTGCTAGTAACCACAAGCGCATCCTATTGAAACACAAATTATGGCCAAAAATGTGTTTTCATGCCGCACCGCTCTTCGAATTGAGAAATTCGCAAATATTCTTTTGGAATCAAATTCAGCAGTACAATTTCATATATAAAACATGTTTTTTGTATGAAAAAGTCAATTTTTTGTATGGAATTTGTGAAGAAAACTGATATTGTCGAATTAGCCAATATAGCAATCGAATAGGATAGCCAATGAAGCCCCCTATATCATATAGGCTATATGTCCCTTTCGGCTAAGATTACTTCCTAAAACATCATCTTGTTTTATAGCTAATTAAACTATCCGTTATAAAAATGAAATCCCAGAGTGTAGACCTCATAAATGAGCTCCGAACTAAACATTTCTGAAACTGTACTAAATTTGAGCCCAAAACATAAAAACGCGTTTTGACAAAGGCCTGTTTGGGCTGGTTTAAGTTTTTTTAAAGTTTGTTTATTTGTATTACGAAACACGCGATCACAGATATTTGAAGCGAAGAAGTGAGACGAGGGAACCATAGGAAGTGGGATTTCAAAGCATAGCATCCAGGGAGTGGAGGCAGCGAATCACAACAAATTTGCAACAATTCTATCTTCGGGGTGATTCGAACCATCGACCTGTAGCTTATGAGGCGAAGCTTCTAACCACCGGGCCACCACTGGGTTCTAAGAATAAGTCTGCCTTCAGAAGAATTTGAACTAACCTACTAGGAGACGAAACTGCAACCCAAAGTATACAGTTTAAAGTTAACTCTAAACTTTCTTTCTATGAAATTCTACTTCCAATCCCCGAATCCAATTAATCCATGTAGCTGCAGAAGACTTGAGAAATAAGTATCATGTTCTGTTCAACCAAAGACTAAATGTTAGAAAGGAGCCGTCTCTGCTTAGAAGTTATCCTGCCTTAAGGAAATATACTATTATTATGTGATTCATCTTGAAGCTGCCAATACTTGAAATTGGGAGTTTAGAAACCAAAGTCCAAATAAGAAGAACCGATATATGGATGAGAAGACTATACATTTATCATCCCCGATTAGTTAGTTTTATAGAATAACAAAATGTAATCTTTGTTGTCAGTTACTATATTTTCTGTATTCTTTTTATATTATTATTATTGTTTTTAATTCATAGACTAGATAGGCTTAACTACTATCCTCTTTTAAACATAATTCCTATATAAGATATAGATTATTCTCTATAATACATGACATTATCTTTCTATTATATTAATTTAATATATTACAAAATAAAGTTAATCTCACAAAAAATAAAATAAACTACAAGATAGATCAAGTGTTAGTGGAACAGTTAGTTGATCACTAGGTGTGGGCGGATATCTTTGTTTGTTATTTCGGATAAGGACCTAACTACTGAAAATAACCATGAATATGTTATTATATTAGTTAAATAATTGCTTAAGTAAAACTTAGTAATGTTTTACAAGTTTCTTCAATGTATTCAGTTATTAGGCAAATGGCAAGAAGAGAACCAAAAACTTAGAAAGAAAGCATCAACAATAAGATAGATATTATCTTGAGTATTGAATGAATATTATAATTATTATTATTATTATAACATTATTATATTATCTATAGGCTGCCAAAATGACGTGTCCACTGGATAACTCATTCACAAGTTAGGGTTTGGCCCCGTGTAGTCTACCTGGATAATAACATTTTGGTTCCGCGTACCCAGTTATTGAAATATTTGCATAAACTGATAACGCGGTCTGTTTATTGCTTAATACTGCCCATAAACTGAACCCTATAGCCCTCCATAGTTTATCTTAGTTTTACGAAATCCATTATTTTTTAGCAGAACAAAGCATCGCCGTCATATTAGTATTCTAATATTTTATTGTTTCCATAATTCTTTTCTAAATTATTAGAAATATTTAGCATAAAACAATAAAAATAGTAAATGTCTGGCCATTTGCATTAGAAATATAGGAATGCTGCTTCGCGGCCAATACTGGCGCCCCAATCGCAAGTGGGGACCGGAAATTTATTAAGACATAAGATAGAGTACTTTTATTAGAAATCGGAAGCGAAGATATTTAGGAAGACGTTTTTTATATTTGTTTTTTAGAGTTTGTGACGTTTGGGTACAATCTTTGTATCATATATAGTTTGTAGCAAGAGCTTTGTTTATAGCGCGGTATGTTAGGGTGCAGCTTTGTTTTATATAAATGAACAGGAAATCGGTGTATTAGGAGCCTTCTCTTCAAGAATTCATTCATTTTTGTTTAACACCGCTGTCCCTTGTGATACTACGCTGAAACGCAGCTTCTCGATACATCAGATAAAACAGGATAACTCAAATACAGTCTATTTTGAATGAAATAAGTTACGACTCGCTTGAAAATAGTATTATTCTTGCTATAGCGCTAACGTAGAAAGAAATTTAACGTGTCAACTCAGGCCGTGGGACAAGTTTTCTGACATTGGCCCGTACCGGGCCAGGCGTAGAAGTTTTGGGCCACAGGCCGGCCCATTTCCAGCCGTGGTCTCGAATTTGGGCCCGTCCGTCGCCGAAACCTTATAAGTCATAGTTTGAACATCACTTTTAATATAATCATAGACAAGTTCAATACAGTTCCTGTTTTTCTAAACCTACACTGGAGAAGCCGTTGTGATGTAAGAAGGAAGACCCTCTAAGAGCTAAGCTGTAGTTCCTGTAGGCTAGTTAATAAATAGGAATTTGCCATTATTAGAATTTAATATAAGGAAGAAAGAAGCCTCTAAGTTTATTATATTAATACAAAAGTTCTTTTTTATGTTAAAATAAAGAATTATATCAAGCGGGGGACGGAAAATATATTATATGGAACACTGAAACCATAAAAACATAACTATGTTGCCTGAAATATCTGGCAAATGCCTTCAAAAGAAATATTGTTGTATATTTATTATATTTATTTAATTTTGTATTAAAATACTTTTTCTAACAAATAAATAGTCCAAAAAGGGGTTTTAGAAGCTAAAAAGAATACAAAAAACAATTAGTTTTCCTTTTCCTAACGACTTAGGGTGGCGAATCAAGAAAACTCCACTGCCTGTGTGGGACATTCCCTTTTCAGAAGAATCCGAAATAAACGACAGAAACAAAGCTTAGAACAGATCTATACTTATTATATAATAGAAGAGATTAGGGAAGACAACTAATTAAAAACAATATTCACTAGATGCCGTGTCTAGTCATCGGTTTCAGCAAAGATATCCCTTTTAAAACATCAATTTGCTAACGTATGTATAGTCTCTAACAAGATCACTATTTTAGGATCTGCGGTGTTATATAAAATAAATGGAGAATCGGTGGATTTGGAGCCATTTCTTCAAAAGTAGATTTATTTCATCTAATCTAATATCAGTCTCCGTAAGAGTGGAGTGCTGAATCATCTGTAGGGGATACCACTCCTAACTTATCCATAAACTAATGATAGAAGAAAAGCTAGGCTTTCTCTAACCTGCCAGACTAAATGTAGTCAGTGTAAGCTGATGTCTGACCTTCATAAGGTCGGTACAAATTATGATTATAGAACTTCCTTTGCCTAATTAGCTTACTTTTATCATATAAAACAGTGTTCTTTATGAATTGCGTTTAATTATAAAATGTTCTTTTAAGTCACTTCTATGATGTATTTAGTTGTGAATTACACTAATTACTTAGTATGATAAAATATAAAGAATAAAATAATTTTAATATAGAAGAACTTATAATATAAAGGGACATAAATACTACCATATCCTGAATTTATTTAGTAGTTTATTAGTAGAGCAATACTAGAGTTAAAAGATATTTCAAAAAATATTTTTTTATTTTCATGAACCACCGGCTTCCAAGTAGGGTTTTGCCCATTCAATCCGGAATCTTCTGAGCAAAGACGGCTTCTTTCTAGTTCTAAAACTATATAGTTTTATAAAACTACTGTATAGACTAAATCTCATGTTTTTGGAAATGGTAGTTAGGATTATGTGAACGGAGAGTTAGGCCACATTGCGTATATTTAAAGGAATGATAGGAGATGTAAGAAATAATTAATGCCATTCTTAGCAATGTAACCATTACTTTAAATAAATTAACCTAATTGTAAGTTATCGAGTTTGTCTGTAAGAAGACCCGATGTGAAGCTTTTGCCTTTTAGTTTGAGCGACGGTATCTGAATCCGTGAGGATCTGAAGTTGTGGGTTCGACTCCCCGTAGCTGCAGAAGGCTTGGGAAACCAGCAGCTTACTTATCCCATATTTCGTGCATCCGAAAACTGAATGTTAGAGCCGTCTCTGCCCAGAAGATTCCGGAATGAATGGCCGAAACCCTGCTTCCAAGTAATATTAAAGAGATTCACATAGTCAATGAACGAATCGCTTGCAGCTAAAGATGTATTTATTATAATGCGAGCGCACAATTCTATCGGTTGCTTGTACATTTTCCTGGATGTTCGCGCTCCTTCTAAATTCTACAGTACACCCCTGCAAACTATTCATCCGTCGTCTATACAGAGAAGTATACACTCCTAAGTTCTGTAATAAAATAGAATAAACAAATATAAACATTCTTCGAACTAAAAACTAATAATAATGTTTCTTTCAATAGTTCTTTCTGTCTTTTCTAAGTATCTTTCGTGATATTCAGCAGATAATTTGCTTTTAAAATAAGCTTATTTTCTCATTTAATAATTAAATCTATGAGAAATTAGAGATCAAACAAATCAAAACTAAAGTAATACACTTATTTTAAAAGAATGTTAGTTTTCTTCTAAGTTACACGTAGATTCCATACTAATTTGGCAGATTATACTAGAGAACTTGACTATTCACATGCCGCAGTTTACAATATTTAAAACTATTGGGATGAAATCCTGGTCATTCAAATATAAAATGAAAATTTCCTTCCCCGAAGACAACTCTGGCAACTGAAAAGAGGCAACTCTGCCGCTGAAGCAAGTCGCGGGCTTAGGCCCTGCGCGTTTCAGAATTTCAGGGCCTTGCGCTCCGCAGAATTCTTTATTAGATAGACGCAGGCAAAAGTGGTAAACCCTACTGTTTTTCTTATTTCTAAAAGTTTCTTTTTATATTTTAGATGGCTACTAAGCATATTTTGTTTCATACGGCGCGCACCGTTATTGCTGTGAAAGCGAGCCGAGCTTTGGCTGAATGTTGACCAACCGCGCATCTTTTATTTGGATATTTCAAAACTGCTGTTGTTGGATTCTTGGTCTTGTTGTTCCTTTTAAGTTAACAAATGACGAATTTGTCCCGATTGACAAAATCTAAATTGGACCTCCAATGTTGTTTTTGAAAGAAATAAGAATTACTAAAAATAAAGAGAAAATAATTATATAAATAGTAGGTTCTAAGTATAAGGATATAGTGAGATAGAGAGATTATAACTACATAGATACATTGGGGATTCTGATTTAAGAAGGGTCTGACCTTCAATTTATCAGATTCTGCTACGGGACCGGCCATTGTAGAACAAATCCCGACCAATAGGAGTCTATAAGTTGCCCAGCTTTCTTGAACCTTTATAACCGGAATCTATGGAAATTTTGATCAAGAACTCTAGTACATAAGTGTGATATACATATAATAAGGAGGTTTGTTGTTATAAAACATACTATAATAATAAAAATTACAATCTAATAAAATAGTAACCTACATATGTGTTCCGATTGACTATAAACTTTTCTAAATTCTCCCTTTGTAGGCAATTTATTCTCTCAAAATGTCTTTTGCCTAGGTGGAATAAACTAATTTAAGAAGAAAAAAATGAAAATGATGAAACGAATTTAGGAAAAAGAAATGTTCTTACAAATAAAAACTATCTACATAGGGAAACTACAAAGTTGTTACAAAAGGGGGCTCTATAGCCTAATGGTTAGCGAGTCGGTCTATGAATCCGTGAGGATGAGAGGTTGTCGGTTCAATTCCTCCTCCATTTGGATTTGGTTCCCATTAGATATAGGCCTAACAACGCTTTGTTTCAACTGATGCAAGTAAATATAAACAGTTATGATTTAAAAGAAAGGAGAAGAGTACCGTCATATATTCACTGGTGCTGCGATCCGTTTTTGTCGTTCACCCCAAAGATTGAATGTTAGAAAAGAGCCGTATTTGCTAAGAAGATTCCGGAAATAATGGCTGAAGCCCTGCGCCGATGAAATCTACTGTTTTTGTGATACGAGTAATACAGAAAAGAAAATAGTTTTTTTTTAATAAATAGCTGCGAACCAAGAAAGAACTATTGATATAGGAATAAATGAAAAATGAAAAAAAGAATCACATTTGAATAGAAATTGAACACATGGCTGTAATTGAGGAATGATAATTGTTATAAAAGATTAAAAGCAAGAATTCTAATAATATATATTATTATAAAAGAAAGTTTAGTTTCCTTCTATTTTAAAAGTTAAATATATATATATATAGTCTGTTACAGGAGATCTTAGGGATTCTGCACACTTCGTTGATTTTCAACGCGGTTCTAGAAGAGGTGTTTTGTGATCTGGTAGAATCACGGATTCAACATTAACGGAAGTATCTTATCACATATGATATATGCAGATGACATAACATACAAATGTATATATACTCTACTACAGGAGCTAGCCTTCATGCTTGCGGACCAGCGGTATTATGAATAATTTAATGGGATTTTCCGTGACTCTCAGAAAATATAACTGACAAAAATAACAGAAACTCTCTCACCAACTATAATCAGATTCAAGAAGAATAGTGGAGTGTTACTTGCGTATTTTTATGCAATTCTGCGTATATTTTAGTTTTTGGAGCCATTTTTAACTAAATTCTTTTTTTATCACTCCATTATTACTCTCGAATCATGCTATATCTTTATGTTAACTTCTAATGTAGATAAATAACACTTTTAGAATTCAGACATGAAATTATTAATAAAACATATTCATTAAATATTATTGAACATAATATTCTAGCATTTGACTATCACATGATACTTCCCATCACATCATGCTCAAATTTCGTAGCTAAAAACTTTCCCGAGTATTTTCTCTTCTTGAAGACTAAAATTTAATTGTCTTTTGCACGTTTTGGTTTAGCTGCATTCTTTCAATAGTAAACTTTAATGTAGGCGTATATTTTATCTAATTTGTTTAAATAAATATATAATTAACATTAATCTATGTTCTTAACCAGGAAGTTAAAGAAGTTAACGGATTAATACATAATCCTTATGATTTTGAAACTTTAAGCGAATCCTGAAGCGTATTTGATGAATTCTTCTTCCGGGAAAACAAGGAGTAGTTCAAATAACGTCAGAAAACTTGGTTTGGATCGCAAAATATTCCTTTAATTAATGTATTATTATATGTTATAAAAACAATATTACATCTTCTATTGCTTACGTTTAGCCCTTTAAAAGCCCTAAATCGTAGGGGGTGAAAAGGCGCCGGGTAATTCAAGACAGAGGAGTGAGAATTACTTCTGTGAAACCAAAGCATAACGAAGAATTTTTTTCATTGGAAATTATTTTTGTTTTGTTATTGAGTGTGTTTAAACTGTTTTTTTTCTTTTTTAGATAATTCAGTATTCGGATTGGTCTGATTATGAACATGTTTCGTAAGGTAAAGTTAGGTAGTTTTCTTTTGCACAACTCACGAACAATTGACCCGGATGATGACGTTTCCTGATTTTTGGTTCACCTTAATTTTTTGCAAGTTTGCTTGGGCAAATATAATGTATAACATGTTTATTTTATTTAATAAATGAAATTGTTTAGCTGAAGTTTCTAAAAATTTGATAGAGAAAACTAATATTATTAAACTATGATACATAACAAATTCACTGGAAATTAGTTTATGCTTTGGTTTCATTTAAGTATTTCTCACTCGGCTTTCTTGAATTACCCGGCGCCCTTTTCACGTACAACCTTCTAAATTGCCCAATTGTCTATTATTTAAGCCAAATTTTGCAACACTGCGCATTAAGACCGGCGCAATGCATTCTTGTAATTAAAACAGACTATAGTTTAAAGTTTATTAAGAACTAAAAAGAGAGAATTTTATTAATTGTTAAAACTGTCAGTTTTGTTTATAATAATAAAGTGAAATATAAACGGAACTACTGCTGGAACTTTAAGAACTTAGCTTAAGTTGATGATCAGTTTATTTAAGCTTGGATGAATCGGAGTCTGGTTGGCTAAGAAGTACTCAAAATAGACATAATATGTACTATATATACTTTAGAAAAATATATAAAGTTAATTAAAATAGTAAGATTATAAGAGAAAGAACAGTTTTACGTTATAACTTCCCGAATGAACTAAAGAGTTTAAACATAGATAAAAAGTTAAAGTTTAAAGTTTGTACATTGATATTAATAATAATTAGATCATATTGTAGCAAATATGTTAGATAAAGGAACTTTAGTTAGCTGGAACTCCCTAGAAGAGCACGTAGAATACAGGGATTCTGTCTTCGGGAGATTCTAATATTTCAGTTTAAATTTAGCTATAGTCAGCACCGAGAATAATAATGGAATGTCACTTGCGTATTTTTAGGATTTTTAACACCGTACCTGCAGGCAAATTGCACGCGCGTACTTGCAAAGTACTATATATAACTGAGAGTAGCCGCCAGATGCTGGCGCGGTGCACGCAAAAGGGGCTGAGAAAAGCATTGAATTCTTTACACTCCATGATTACTCTTGGCGCTGACTATAAATTGCATAACCTAATGAAAATGAGCCTTCTGTTAGTTACCTACGTATTATAAGCATTGGTAATCCTTCGCTTCGCAGTCTTCTCGAAAAAATGACTAAAATACATGTAAAAACAGAAAAACAAACAAAATTAATCAAATTCAATGGGACGAAATAATTTAATTGTTTTTTAGGTTTTAATTTAAATGAAAACATTTATATAAAAAAGCGTTGTAAAGATAATATAAAGTTTACTGTCTACAGCAAAGAGTTAGTAAGCATTAATAATACAATAGAAAATAACTAATACAACTTGTCATGCAGGAAAATGCGGGGTTTTTTACGTGAATTAAAATTTTTAATTATAATAAAAATAAACAAACAAATTATAAAAAGAGTAAACATGCTACATTCATGGTAAGAGCACAGAATTTAAAGGGAATAGCTGGCCCTTTGCTAGCCCAGCCCAGCCCAGCCCAGCCGCGCCCAGCCCAGCCCAGCCCAGCCCAGCCCAGCTGACTTAACGCTCACTTTGCCCAGCCAAGCTGCCCATCTAGATGAACTTATCTAGATTGGCTTCTAGCTGACTTATGTTCGAATTTCGAGCTCTATTAATACAAAGAAGCTTTAAGTTTATCTCACATCTTAACACCTAACTAAACCCTTATTTTGTTACCTGCCGTGTAAATAAATACCTTTCGCCGTGTCTAAAAACAACGCAATTGCGTGTTTACAAACGGTAAGTCTGCTGCATAAATTGTCTTTAAACTCAAAATATAAATATAAATAATAATAAGAAACATAAACAAATATCGATTTATTACCTTAAAATACAAAAACAAACATTTTCCCGTACAAAATTGAGTTTAGAAAGTGGTTGGTGGAATCAATGGTTGAGGAAAGAAAATGGCATGTTTAGTGCTAGTATTTAGCGAGTAACTGGCGAACGGGCCGAATCAGACTATTTTAGATTAGGGGTTTTGACTCTTCAGATTACAAAATTGAAAACTTCTATAAAGTTTAATCAAAAAAAGAAGACCAGCGGTGTTAAAAAAGAATTCTAAGAAAATGCATCGGTTTTTAATTCATTTTTATTTGGAGCGCCGTTTTGATAGAATTTAAGCTATTTTCTCTAAAAAGCCATGTAATCACTTAACAAGACTGTACTTTATATCGTATTATTGTACTAATCTAAGCCTGTTCGCTAGCTATAATTTATATAATATAAATGTATTAGCATGTAATAAAACTGCTTAGACTTTTTGACTGTACAACTTGTTTCTTCCTTGAATCATATTGGTATACTGTAGATGATGAAAATGCAGTAATCATAGAACCGGAAGCTAGAAAAAGTATTTTATTAAGGAATTATTATTTATATTTTATATTAAATAGTTGTTGGGTGGTCTCGGTTATATATTATATTAGATCACGGCATATTTTCAGACTGCTATTTATCCAAATTCGGAAGAAATTAGTCTACTTTTACTGCAAAACAGAAAACAAAAGGTAGAACTTAGGTTATTTATTAAAAAGAAAAAGAAAGTTTATAAAGAGTAATGCAATGTTTTGTTAATGTTTAAAGGAATATTGTATTCGAATTGTCTAACAGGAATTATAGACTAGCGGTGTTAGGGTAGACATTCGCAACGATTCTTGAAAAATGAGTACTATTTGCCCAATCAACTTGCGGTTTGGTAACATTTTTGTTGTATTTCTTATTTTTTATTATTAAAAAAATTTTATTAACCACTTGTACCAAATACCAACTAAACTTCTTCTGCAATAAGGAATCTCGACCACCACCTGTCGTCAGAACCGGAGCTGGTTCCCGGCCCGGCCTGATATTTTTGAGGCGAGGCCGGGCCGGGCCGGGTTAGGACGGTTTTTAACCACCTCTGGTCAGAACCGATACGGCCTAAGCCAAAGCAGGTTCTACTCCTAACCCATCTCCATTTACTTACGCGATTCTATTCCTCTGATTCCTTCTGGAAGATTAGGGAAATATGATGATATTCTGTTCTTCATTGTTGTCTGATTCCAGAATTCATCGTAGACGACAAAGTCATCGCTGCCCTAAAAATCAAAAAAATTTATAGTCTGCTACAAGAGCTTTGTTTTTAGCGCAGTTTTCTGGAGAACAGTGGTATTATATATAACAGGTTTAGTATTTGTATTGTATATTAAGTTTATATTAAACACCGTTGGAAGCGGTTCAAACTATTAAAAATAATAAAAGTAACAACACATTTGTCCACTCTAAGAAGCACCGTATCAGTAGATAAACCGTACCGATAATATAATTTGATGTCCATTAATCCATCTAAGTGCACCATTAGGTCTAAATGTAATATCACTAGGTAGTCTTTTAGGATAACCAGTATCTAGTTGGAATATACCACGAAGACGAGAAAAGTAATAGCCGTACACCTAAGAGAATTCAAATATATATATATATATATATGTAGTCTAGTTCAGACCTCTCACGGAAGGCCTGGGTCCGGCCCGATAAAGAAATTTCAAAGCCCGGCCCAATGAGAGGCCTGGTCTCGTTTAGAAATTCTTAGTCACAACCCCTCTGCTATTGTAAAAAAGGAAGTTGTTTGCATTATAACTATAAATATTATAATTATTCTAAACTAACCTGTCCATTAGCAAAAAGTAACATCATTCCTGAATTAGGATTAAATACAGCCGCCTGTATTGAAGAAGGCGCAGATGGGAACATGTCGCGTACCTGATGCACCTAAAAGATAAGACAAACATTTTCCTCTAGGTTTTCTTAATTATTTTATTGGAGTAAAATTACAATAAAAAGTATATAACTTATTAGGTTTTGTTATGTTAGTGAAGACAATTTCAAAACTCGGCTGCGCAGCGCCTCCCTTTCGAAAAGCCGAACTTTTCTCTAGCTATAGTCCATCTCAAGAACTAGGTTTCCTGCTCGATATCACGAGCAGGGCGCTGTGTCATAAAAAATGAATGTGCTTTTGGAGAAAAAGCACCACGTCGACCAATTTTACATATATTTTTTTATAACACTGCGCCCCACTGGTGATACCGCGCTGTAAACCTAGGTCTTGAGACTATAACAAAAGGTACTGTATAGCATTAGATTGTATTAGATTACTTACCTTATACACCTTTGTTCCACTTATTTGATAAACTGAAGAACCAGAAAATAGATATGAAAAGTCATCGCCTGAAAAGAAAAGGAATAAATCTATTGAATACTTGCTATATCTGAATAAAGAGAAAAGACTCTGCTTAGAATATTTCGGAATGAATGACCTAAGGAGATAACATTTTTGTTTGTTTGTTGATGTAAGCCTAATTGTTGTTTAAAACCTTATTCCGTTGCAATAAAGCCTAAGTTGTGCGGTTTCGTTGTTCTTATTCCTCTATTCTATTAAGTACGATCCTCATTGTCTAGATCTATAATTACTCCTACTGCTTCCTATTACTACAGCGGGCCAGCTCCGCCCGATAAAAAGATCCCCAGGAGGAAGTTTAAGCTACGCTCGGACCAAAGCCGTAGAGCTTGTTTATACCACAGTGGGTTTGAGACTGAAGCCAAGGCTCGCTTGAAAGCCAAACTCCCGACTCTAGCAATTAGAATGCTTTGAAGACATAAACTATTGTTATAGAAACGAAGAAAGATATAATCCTATTGGTACTTCAAATCTATACTAAACTACAGTATATAGCACCATAAACACGTCACTCCCTTTCTACTTGACTTACTTGGAGTGTATGCGTCAACTGAGTGTGGACACTGTCCTCCGCCGCCTCCAAAGCCTCCAGAAGGACTGCCGAAGTCAGAATCTGTAGTGAAGCGAGACCGAGGAGTAGTGGTGGTGAAACGGGAACGGGCGGTAGTTGTGTCTAAGAAATAAAAATGAATTGTTATGTTTATATTACAATTGATGGCTTTTCTCTCACAATGAGATTAATATACATATAACCTTACTATTTTACAAGAGTTTAGTTTACAATGCAATATAAAATTAATGGATGGATTGGGAGCCTTTTCTTCAAAAGTACTTTCATCACATCGGTTCTCTCCAGAATACTGTGCTAGCTCTTGATATATCCTATTAATGTGTTTTCCATACCTTCATCATCTCCAAAGAACCTTCCAAACCAGCTCTTTGTTGTCGTTGTTGGTGGTCTTTGTGTACGCGGAGGCTCGAAATCGGAGTCACCGCGGCCGCCGCCAAAGGAACCACCGGGAGAAGGACGGCCACCGGTACGGGCACCTATAAATAAATGTATTTACTATTTCGGGACAGTTTCTATTATTTAGTTGGGAATTTCCGAGTACCTGGACTCGAATCCCCATCCTAAAGACGACTGACTATATATTCATAAATATGACTATATTAATTTAGTATTAATTAATAAACTAACCATATATATCTTGTATACTTTGTATATCATCTGTTTTAAGTGTTGGTCTCTTATAATTTCCTCTATCATCAACTGTTTTCTGATAAAAAGGTGCCATTATTGAGTTCTCATCTCTACTATGACTTAATCCTAATGTATGTCCTCCTTCATGAATAGCTACTGCTAAGATATCAACAAATTCATTACTGAAAATAATAAATATAGAAAATATTTAAGCGTTTTCATTAGAGAGGAACCAGGAACTAAATATATAGTCAGATGATTCAAAAGTTATACCGCCGTGTAATCTGCGTATTTCGTTATTTTTAACACTACGCCTGCATGAATTCTACGCGCGCGGTATCAGTTGATTTCTTTCGCTCTGCCTTACTCAGACAAAATATTGCAACACTCCTGCTTATTAACACGGCCTTATTACTTTTATATCCGACTATAATTTATTCTTATATACTTGGTGTAATTGGTCGATGCGAGCCGTTTCGCTAATCAAACTATTTAGTATACCTCACACGTTGGTTATGGTATTCAAGAAAAACTTTCAATCTTACCAATTGTTATTAAGTTTAATATATATAAACATAAATAGCTTCTTAATTATAATTAGAATAAACAAAGCATCTTCCTTACCTGGCTATTTTCTTAGCGTCTCCATACACCCAGTTCTCATCATCATCAAAATGAAGAATGCCACTTTCTGGCATGGTGGCATGCGCCAAAACACCGCCTAAACACAGGGTTATAGTAAAATTAAAAAGTAATTTAAAAGTATAAAAGCTATATGATATAAAAAATTCAAGCGATATAGCCTATATCGCTTGAATTTTTAATCTATTTTAACTCTGTTTAAGTTTTGGCTCATTTATCCCATATTTCATGCACCCGAATACTGAATGTTAGAAAGGAGCCTATGTAAATCTACACTTAATAAAAACGAGCGATAAAACGGAATAAAAACTAATTAAGTAAATACTTTGAGACTCGAAAACTGCCGTTTTGTATGGCAAATCTTTCTCAGACCGAGCAATACAGGGGAATGGCTTGGCCCCTTATCAAGTAAGTTCTCATACCGGAGACCTCGTGACACGGCGTTTCCAATTCTATGAATGGCCTTATTCATTTTGAATTTCCTTATTTTGTTGTATTAAAGGTCTAAACTAACTTTTTCCATCAAAAGGCCATGGATCATTATGATTTCTTGTTCCGAATCTAATCTTAATATCTCCACCAGACTGTACTTCTTCGAATTCTAATGGAGTAACAGCAGACCAAGTCTCATAGGCTTCGCGGACGGCACGTCTAGAATACATTATTAGTATAAAAAGAGGCTAAAGCATCTGTCTTTGAATCTATGAGAAACTGAGGCTGTTTGTTTCTTATTACCTCACATCATCCCTTGGCAAATCGCTGGAAAAGTTTTCTATCGAATAAGTCAGACGGTTTTTCTTCCACTTAAAGGCAGCACCTGAAAAAAAAAACCTAAAATTTCCTATAAATCGGAATCGTCGATTTTAATTATCCGTGGCAATTTTTGCTCCATCAGATTAATACAAAGTAACTAAAGTAAATAACATCTTGTCAAGTTTTTCCTAAGTACGTAATAGGTTGCCAATAAAAAGGTCAGGCCCCGCCAATCACGAGCAAGTGGCCAAGTGGTGTTTCGGCACCTTACATTCCTGCGTCAATAGATCTCCGGGACTCCTATGCTAAGCCACGCCCCCTAGGATAACGAACCTCCAGAAGTGACAGCTAATACATCAGTAACTCCGCATCTAGGCTCGGCCATCTTAGTCTTAGTCTCTTGGTCTAGCGCGCCTGTTCGCTTTAAACCGGCAAATTCTTGAAATTTACTGTAAATAAAAAGTAAAGTTAAGTAGATAAGTATTTTTATTAAATATATTTTGTTTAAAGAGCTTAGCTACACAAGGATTCATCTCTCAGACACAGTAGCTGTAATAGAAAGAACCAGTGTTGCCACTTTTGTTTAAAAACAGTTCTGAATCGACCGAATTTGTTATAGTAAAAAGTTAATTAGTGTGATTTCAACTTCTATGCTTATTATTATTATTATTAATTATCTAATATATATATTTATATTTATATTAAACTAACAGAATTGCCCTTTTAAGTATGTTTCCTGCATCACTTAGATCAGCAGACATTCCATTTGGAGCAGAATTTAGACTGTTAGAAGGACCTACGTAGCCAAAGTCTTGTAAATATTTCTAAAAAAAGAAAATAAAGGATAAATACATAATATTTAATAGATTTATACTAACAATATATATATATTCGGTAATTTAAATGTTCTTATTACCGGATAGCTTTGTAGATACTGGATTGAGTCTCGGAAATGAAAAAACTCATTTCAGCAAACAATTTAGTTAGATGTGTTTTGAGGTGTTTTGAGACATTTCTGACTCTATCTGAAATAATTGACTACCGGTAACCCAAACTCTAATCCCCATCCTTTTGTGAAGCCTATTCAGCGCTCCAACCACAAAAATCTGGACCACTGGCCAGGGGTTCAATTAGGAGGACTCGACCGGGGCCGCTAAAAAGTGGCTACTAGCCGGCACCGCCTGGCCCGTTAACGGCCCTAGACATCGCTTACCATAGCCTTATCATCATTTACTGGAGGTGGTTGGTCTTTCTTCTTAGATGAACTACTACTGGAGCTGCTGCCGGAGCCGCTTAGTTTAGAAATGAAATCGAAGAAACCAGCATCTACAGAAAGAGCTAAGAGCAATAGGAGGAAGAGAGGCCGCATGCCTAAAATTAGTTAGATATAGTCCGTTTCTAAAGTAATAATAAAGTGTGAAGAATTCAGGTTCGTTCTGAGCCCTTTTCTGTAAACACCGTGCAAGTGCTTGGCACATTCTTACTGTACAAAATAGCAGTTTAATCATACTCTATTTATATTGTATGGTTAATATATAGTCAATATAATATAGACTATAGTTTATTGCAAGAGCTAGGCTACTAGCGCAGTCTCCTTGAGAGAGCCGGTGTAATAGAAAATAAACGTAGTTTTTGTGGAGAATTTACTTTCTATTTTAATTCTACACCGCATATTGTGCGGCGTGTATTAGAAAAACATGATAAAGGTTAAATGAATACTTTTAATTGTGGAGAAAGCTATATTTTAGTTAACTACTGGATATTTTTGTGAATTACCAAAAACAAAATAATAAGAGAAAATTGTGTTAGTATATATAAGAACTTAAAGGATCTAAGGCGCCCGCGCACTCAAATGCACCGAAGGTAATCTATGCTTGTGCACCTAGACCTAGCTTAGACTAGGTTCCCTATAATAATAAGTTATTAGCACAGTATTCTGGAGAGAAAAGTTGTTAGATTAAAATGACTGTACTTTTTAAGACAACACTTAAAATCCACCGATTTTTCATTTAATCTTATGTATCTGCGTCTCTCTCCAGGATGCTGCATTGGGATACAAACTATATCTATTGATACAGACTATATAAAAAAGAATAGACTTTTTAACTACTAAATAAAATATAGACTTTTAAGGACGAAAACCTCAAACAATCAATCATAATCTTCCTAATCAAAAAAGTCATTTCTAAAATCAAAGTTTAATCGATTTTAATCAAAATAAAATCATCAAAAATCTCTAATTTTACTGTAATGGCGACTATTTTGTGTAAAAGAAATAAATTGTTTCTGTCAATAAAAAGAAAAGAAAAAATAAGAAAATAAAATGATACACAAGGTTATATAGAGAGAATTAAGAACACGGAAGCAGTAGGCATAATAACGAGATGGTAAACGGCTAATCAATACCGGTTACCGGACAGGATCAGTTTAAACTGGGAACAAATGCAACCGCATTCTAAATTGTTCTTTTTTAGGAGTCGGCCACATTACAAGCCGGCCCACTCAGGTCATCTTTTCATATTTAATATTAGAAATAGAGTTGTGTTTAGTAGTCTGTAACCAATCGGATGATGGTTGAAAAGACAATTTATAAAGTTCGATAAATTTAACTTTGGCTGTTGACTTATTTGAAATTTATGTAAAGTTAAAGCTAGTAAGAACATCAATATGAAAACAAAAAGTATTCAACTACAATAAAACACGCAACTCATTGTATCATAAATAGTTTTTAAATAACTTTAACACTAAATTATAAATTAGAACAAAATACACAAGACAAGACATAATAACTGTTGTAACTGTTAAAAGTAACAAGAACGATAGTTAACGCACTCAACTATTCTGTTTAGCTAGCTATTCTTAGCATATAAGATTAATGTAAATTCATAAAAACTAAGAAAAAACAAATTTAAGTCTAAAAATAATAAAACAATCTACTAAGCAACTAATAGAGGAATCTGTTTTACTGTGTTATCTAACTGCCGTGTACAGTTCCCGTTCTTCTTTTGTTTTATTCTACAGGTTTTCGCTGTAATCTATCGCATTCACTGAGAAAATACGCAAAATGAACAAATTCGCCAAGTTTAAGGATATTTTAAGAGGTGACCACCCAGGCAGCTGATGAATCACATCCGATAGAAGTTATCAAATGAATGAGCGATCAGAAAATAACTATTTTTAGTTTTTAGGTTAAGTTAAATTATTTTAAAGTTAAGTTATTCATTAAATAATAGGTATACCCAAAGTCTGTTTTACAAATAACATTCACTAATAAACAATGTAAACAAAGTTTATCTATAGTCTTTTACAAAAGGTAGGTTTCAGTACAGTATTTTTGTTTAAAACCAAACAAAAGCCAGCATTCTTCCGTTAATAGTTTATACTATTGTTAGTAAAATTATGGAAATATCAAAGTTTATAAAATAATAAAACTTTATAAAAAACCTAAAATAAACATTTTGAACTTACCGACAAAGCCTGTATTGTGAATATGAGTCAGCTATTTCAATTACTCAGTTAGTCAAATAAATAAAGAATACAATTGATAAACAGGAAGAACAAACATAAAGTATTTTTTATTATTTTACCAAGGTCAGAAAAACTACTATTAAACTAGAAAAGATGAAAGATCAGTGGATAATTTCATCCGTCCGATAAAGCAGCGGATTTACCATTTCTGGTCAAAGAAATGGGCGGATTAGCTAGTTCGCAAACGAGCTGATGCCGGTGCCGAGCCCATCTCTTCCGGCTACTGATATTACAGGTCTAAGCTACCAGTAGCCTCGGCTCCGACTTAACAGGAGTACTTCGTTAAAGCAATCCGAGTAGGTAGTCAAACATAGAAACTATCGAAGGTTTATGTAGTTATGTTTCTTTTTTGTAAGGTTGTACATAGCTATAACTTTGCCCAGTAACTATGCGACTTCCTTAAAACCAGACTTCTCACGGAAGGTTCGAGCCAGGCCCGTGGAAAAAATGCAAGGCCCGGACCGGCGGGGCAGAAAATTCGAGAATTTCCCATTTTTACCCCAGATTTGACACTTTTAGGCTCAATATACTAC
The DNA here is from genome assembly GCA_034691345.1 of Phasmarhabditis papillosa. Taxonomy (NCBI): domain Eukaryota; kingdom Metazoa; phylum Nematoda; class Chromadorea; order Rhabditida; family Rhabditidae; genus Pellioditis; species Pellioditis papillosa. Next base: position 9,035 of record JAQGAV010000042.1, on the reverse strand, counting down.
AAATAGGCCCGATGAGAGGTCTAAATGAAACCAAATTCTTTTCAAATTATAATTTTTACAATCAAAATAGTTCTATTTTGTGAAAGTTCTATATAACAGAAGAGTTAAAATCTATTGCAAACAGTCGAACCCAAAGTTGTGCAGTTTTTTAGGAAGAGTATTTTAATAACTGAGGTTTCAAGCGACTTATTCGTTTTATAGTAATTCTATAAACATTAATAATTATATTTGTACACTTTTATTAGACTCTATTATTGCTATATTATCTATTATATTATTTATTTCTTATCCATTCATTTTGCATGTTCCATTATTGTTCATGGCGGTTAACAAACTCTTTGCGATTACAAGACGTTGAACCTAAAAATAAACAATTATAAAATAACTCTGTCGTTATACAAAGGTGGCTCGGTTCCCTTTTAAATTGTGTTGGGATCAGCGGCAACCAGACCTTTAAATCCATCAGCAACAAAAACTAACAAAGCAGTTTTTAAGTCTGGGTTCCAGTGGACCTGAGGTTCTGGTCTGAGATCACTGATTTAAGCCACGCCCATCCAGGCCATTTTGGCAACCATGATTCCCATGATTACTCGGAAAAGACATCGATCGAATAACAATTTATATTTCGGATCATAGCTTATATTTCTCAACCTATTCCGTATCTATCCAGTATTAAATAGTTAGCTTGACCTTACTAGTAGTGTCTGTCCCTTAGCTCTTATACAGTTAGTTCTTATATTATAAAATAATAAAGTATTATTATTATTATTATTATTAATTCTTCTTACCTCACTGGTTCCTTCATAAATCTGATATATCTTAGCATCTCTCATTAGTTTTTCTACTGGATATTCCCTACTGTAACCGTTTCCGCCAAATATCTGCACTGTGTTCGCAGCCGCCTGATTTACCGTGTCTGCGGCAAAACATTTGGCAACCGAAGAGTTAAAGGTGGAGGGGGTCTGTAATATTTAAGTTTACAAATATAATAATAATAATAATTTCAAATTTATTTAAATAGTTAGGTTCCTTCAGTGGTTCGTATGATATACACTAGGGTGGGGATTCGGGTACTCGGGAATATAAATTAACTGTCAAGAATCCCCATTCTTTTATAAACCAAGGTAAAAAAGATTAATATTCGATAAGTTTAAAAAAAAGTGACTTATCATAAATGGATTTAGAAGCTGCTGAACGCTATTCAGTAACAGGGGTCGACAAGGGCCTCTGCCCCTATAAAAATGTTTCCGAAGGTCCACACCTGCACATTCAGAAGGTTTAACGATATTAAACCGTACTGGTTCTGTAGATTTAACCCTATATTCGTTAAAGGACTATCCTCTATTCTAAATTCAATTACCTTATTATCCAAATCATTTGCAGCTCTATATGTAATCATTCTAGAAAGCTCCAAATTCATTGCCATATTGGCCAACATAAACTGTACTGCTTGGTGCTAAAAAATAATTCTTCGATTCTGCGAAATAAAGCATTTTACGTCGAGTTGCAAAATATAGGCGGTTGGCGAGGCCGCGAGCTGGCCCGTAAGACAGTATGACTGTGCCTGGCTCGCGGCTAACAACACGGCAAAAAAGACTTCTATGGTGTAGTTATTTGGTACAATTGTGTCCCTTTTACCGTTTACGGTACCGCCCATACTTCAGCCACAGCGTGGAAATCTCTACAAATCGTTCGAGAAAAAAATTTTATAAGGGTACCCCCTTATGGTTCAAAATCGTTTTTTACTCTACGCTGCGGCTGAAGTATGGTGCCACCCTTAGTAGCTATTTAGTGAGTGATTATGATCCGAGCCAAATAACCGTGAATAACTCCCCTTAAAACCATTAATATAATTATACTTACATTACATATTTGTGTTCCAAATGTCTTTCTTTGCATTGCGTATTGACTTGCTTCATCTAATAAACGCCACTGGAGGCCAACGGCGGCAGAAGCCACTGCAGGCCGTGACATATCAAAAGCGCCCATTGAAACCTATATATACATAGTTATATTGTCTTTGCACTACTGCATATTTTTAGGGCCGGGCTGAATATTTGGAGAATGGACCGTCCTTTTCCCAGACCCGGTATTCTCAACGATTTGGAAGATTAGTTCTAGTTCGGTGTGGTCCCGGATCCTCTGACTGAACTACCAACTACTGCCAGGGCGGGACCTTGCTCATCTTGTGGATAAATTTTTTAAAGATGCAAAGTTCCTAAGGGACCAAACAACTATAATCTGGGAGTTTCTAGCCCCGTGAGTGGATCTTGGACAGGACTGCGCCCATTTCATCACAACTAGTAAAAAAAGTGAAGGATCTAAACACAGAACCAAATTCCTTTATTGATCTTAAAAGTAAAACTTTCAAAGATGTTTTGTCCTACGGATTCTACGGATCTACATCTGCTCAGCCCTCGTCGTAGAATTCTATTTTTTCTTCAGACTTGCCTTGAATCCTGCTCCAGGTGCTCCTAACACGGCACTGACGGGTACTCTAACATCCTCGAATATGACACTTCTGGTGTCAGAACATCGCTGCCCCATCATGTCCTCCTTTTTGCCAAGTGAGATTCCTGCAGTATCCGCGTCCACTAAGAATGCGGTAAACGCTTTGCCAGCTCCAGTCTTAGGATTAGGATCCGTACGAGCCAAAACGTAGAACCTAAGAGTGAATATTGTTAAACGTAGCGGTCATATATTCAAATATTCCTCTTTTTTAATTGAATTGCCCGTAAATCATGCCCTTCTCCGGCTACATTTTGGTTGGAGCGTTCTCGAGCCGACACGGGGTAATTTTCCGGAGACTCCCAATCGGATCGGGATCCGGCCCGATAAAGCTCCACCCATGCTTGAACCGGCCCATTTGAGGAGTCTACGTTTCTCAATTTTTAGCAGATTCACCTTTTGTTTATTTTTAGTTCTTACCATTTAGCATGTCCTGCTCCTGTAATCCAACATTTGGTTCCATTTATCACGTATTCATCTCCCTTCTTCTCAGCACGAGTCTTTACTCCACTAACATCCGAACCGGCTCCGGGCTCCGTAACACAGAACGAGGCGATAATTGGCTCCTGTACCATCCAAGCTAAAGAAAGGTACTATAGTTCGTTTCAAAACCTAGACTGCATCGCGCCGGCCTTATTCGATTCGCGGCGTTGCTAAATTTGTCCGGCCGGCGCGATGCATGTGAAACAGACTATATACAATACATAATTATGTTTGAATAATACGGAAATAAGTTTTAAACTATTTATAGTCTTTCTAAATACAAAATCTTTCTGCGTGAATACATGATGAAATCAATTAATACCCTGTAGCAGATGTAGGAAAAGGCTGACCGTTTTCAAAAACTTCTGTCCCGACCAGGCCGACTTTTCAGGTTTGCGGGCCCAGTCGTCTCTATAAATTCCTAATCGAGACCTGTAGGATCCGGTATTGTGCCCGTTTTAAATGGTTAGGAAATAATTCCTCCCAACCTACTCAGGTACTTTTCCTTTTGTTCTTCATTTCCTGCCAGGAGCAATGGTTGAAGTGGCAGACTAGGCCCGAAGATGGCAGTCTCCACGCCAGTACATCCGTAAGAGAACGCCTCGGCTACTAGACAACTGTCAAGAGTCGACATTCCTGGTCCACCTAAAATGATATTAATTAGATAAACATTAATAATAATATTAATTACATTAACTTCTAGAGAGCTCTTGTTTTGTTACTCATTCAAATTCGCTTACGCCGCTGCAAGAGCAAGTGAGTGAAATGATCCAATTTGCATTGACGCAGCTCGGTCGGGATTTAGGGCCAAGCCCAAAACGCCTTAGATAATATATATTTTAAAGATATTAGAAAACTAGCATATTCGATTAGTTATGACTGCTTACCATATTTTTCGGGGATTTGGCAGTTCATTAGTCCCAGTGAGTGTGCTTTTTTGATAATTTCCAATGGATACTCTCCAGTTTGATCATATTTCGCTGCTGATGGCAGAATTGCCTCCTTTGCGAACTTGAGGGCAGCGGCCTGAATTTCCTTTTGTGTATCCGATAGTTCTGTAAATAAACAGTGTACAAATAAAAGAGAATCGTGGAAGCTCTCACGGTCTGGGTCACCGTCCGTCTAGTATGACTTTGCCTCGGATTATTTAATTGGAAACTCATATTTTCTCATTTTCTTGAAGAAAGAAGCAGTTACTTATGGTAGTTATGGAGGTAACGAATCTATTGCAAACTGTATTCAAACTAAAAATTTACTTACCAAAGCTAATTGACCGAACAGCAGTCAAATTCCTCAAATTGGAACGCAGAACCGAAGGAGCGAAGCGAGCAAACATCTCTAACCGAATAGTAGCTAGTTTTGAGTATAGAATGGAATGTATACCACCTTCTAACAACTGAACAACTTGGCTGCATCTTCGGGAAGATTTCAGTTTATCCCAGCATGAAATACCACGAACCAAATGATGTGAAACAAATTTACTACTCTAAATTATCACGTACACATTTCCACTAAGTCAACCCATTATTACCTTCAAGAAAATTAGATCAAAGACAAATATATTTATTTAAGGATAACAATCTACTAACAATATACACTAATTCTTCTTCGGCAAGTTTGCCACAAAACTTGCATCCTGTAGTTCTTCGCGCACAACATCCAGGCCACCGAGAAGTTCCCCATCCAGGTACAATTGTGGGTACGTAGGCCAGTTGGAATAGGTCTGAAACATAAGGATATAAAAAAATGAATAGACAGCAATAAGCAGGGTGAATCCGATTAGTGGTCCGATAAAAAAAACAGCCCGCAGAGGTTAACAAACTTTCTTTGTTTCAGCATTAGAAGATAAATTAGTAATGAGGTATAATATCTCTATTTCATCTTCCAAAAATATCGCTGCTTACTATATGAGCAAACACAACAATGCAAAGCAAGTAAATCAATGAAATATAAAAGGCTGAAAGGGCAAGGGCAAAATGATACTAGTTTACGTAGAGATATCCAGCACGTCGAAAGGATACGACATCAGTTGAAACATACCTTCAGGCCCTGTCTAACTTGATCATCGTCCAAGATGTCGAATGTACCATATTCGACGTTGATTCCATTTAAGAGCTCGATTATTTGTCTCGAGAATCCTGAACAATAGTAAATTACAGCATGTTGGAGCGAGGCACCTACCACATCTAGGCTGATCACGATTTCCCTTCATAAACAGCATAACTCTGTGGGATTCAATGAGTCGTTTGAGACGTGCACTGAGATCCTAACAAAAACAAATATTGATTAGATTCAAGAATAGAACTAACCCCATCGGACTTTTCGGTGGCGACGGTAGAAGTGACAGCAGCAGACGGCATTGAGTGAATGGTGATAGCCTGTCGGATTTCTGCCGGCTGAAATCCATTCACACGGGTGACCTCTTTGGCATTCTGTAAAATAAATATATTACGCTAGACGATAACATTTACGAGATATCCAACATATATCTGATTGCGGAATGCAAGTGTGTTAACATGCAGTGTGAAAGATGTCAGCCATCAATTAAATCATGAAAAAGCGTGGGTGGATTGAATAGTAAACGCCACGGGTAACAAATATGGTAAGAGCAATTTGTCAGAAATCGATTAATCTAATTAGAACATGGGATCAATAAGATTATTCCTGGTTGTACTATATCCGACTTAAGAAAATTCCCCAATAAGCAATGATTGGTCCTATCTGAATTTGCCCACTCCGTAAATTGTTAGTCCAACTATGACGGTGTTCGTACGCTTCACATATTCATATTTCATCCCATTTGTCAGCTGTTCAAATCTAAGAAGAAACAAACCTTGAAGAATACGACCGTTGGGGCAGCCGTAATTCCACACGCACTCGAAGCTTCGCTGACTTCTTCTGCGTCCAGGAACGCACCGTGAGCGGTGGGGAAATCAACTAGGATATCACCGAGAACGGTGTTCAGTTGATCACATGAGGGGGCCCAAGATGCGTAGAAATGAACCAAACCTAGCCTGCAAAATAAAGTTGAGACCACACCAACATAATGGGAACCTACTCATTTGCTGCTGTGAAGGCCTTGAAGTCGCTGTAGCTGGACAATTTGAGTAGGGTCATGGGGCTAAAATGATAATTGTTAGTGTACTTGACGTTATTTACAACAAGAAATAATATATTATTAATAATCAACGAATTTTAAAGTCAATATCATGTCCAAATAAAGGATATAAACCAAAACGCCGACGCGCGTCATTTCAAAATAATTTGCAAAGTCGCGGCTGGAAGGTACCGTAACCGAAATAAATGTGCCAGCAGCATTTTCAAAATATAACTTTTTTGGCTGAAAATATTTTAGTTGCTTTATCAAAATTCATTTTTACTTTACATTATGATATACATTTCCGTCTCGGACGGAATCGTCATATGAATAAACTAATGCTATTGTATTTTCAGAAGGTTAGCATGGATGGGGTAGCATTTCTCTCCGCGCTATCCACTGCCATGTCCGTACCTCTTTTATTCAATTTTTCTGAGGTTAGTCGTTTATATTTTCACCACAGCAAACTTATTGTTTTGTTTCAGTCACGTATGCGTATGATTAGTATATTTGGAGCTGGTTTGCTGATCGGAACCGCTCTATCAGTCATTATACCTGAGGGTGTAGAAACACTGTATAATGCTAATCCAGGTTTGTTGGTAAATTTCAACCTCGAAATAATCTCACCAATTCAAGAAAATGCACACAGTCACCATTCAGCCGAAGCTCTTCTTCAAAAGAATGAGCATCCTGCCGAGCTTCCTTTAATCATTCCAGAGGGAGCTGATTTAAATAAAGGGTAAATCTTCTAGTTTATTACTGAGTCATGTGCTTCTTTAGGATCGACTCTGCGCCAAAGTCGAAAAGGGAGGCAGTGTCTGAAAGCAATGTTTCGTTACCAGAATCTGTTCGAGTGAAGCGTGAAGATCCATCACATGGTTGGTATAACACTTCTTAACTCATCGGCTGACGCTTCATTTGAAATGCTTAACTAAAGAAATGGACTAATATATTTCTTCTACGGATAAGATATCGAAAAATTATGCTCGTGCGATAAAAGCTGGATCCTGACGCCAGAGGAATTCAAAAAGAAATTATTTATTTATACGCATGCAGTCGCTGGCCGATTTGACTTTACAATTTTTTTGCAATCCATCCGTTTAAAGGGAACCGTTTCGTTTGAAAGAAATTGACGAGTCGGATGCTTAGCAATCACATGGACTTCATTTATTTCGAACTAAAATAACCGGAATTTTTTATAGTGTGCCCTACCGTTTTGTATAACATGTCCCTCTTTGCGCAACTTATAGTCAAGGCACCATACATATTATTTCAGGCTCCTGTCGCGTTTGGTTTGGTATCTTTCCTGCTTTTGGAACAGATTGACCACAGAAATATCAAGAAGCATCTTCTAGTGTTCTCGTTTGATGCGCCCTTCGCTGCTTTGGTTACATACATGATTATTCTGAATGTAAGTTGTTGTTGTTGTTGCTACCGATGATTAAAAATTCAATCGTTTAGAGTGGGGATGCACTTGCGGGACAAATGGATAGCTATCCTCAAAAATGGAGCAAGCTGTTCGTCACGTTCAGCTCCGTCAAGGTTTAGCCACATTATTTGCAAATTATTATTTTATTTAGTTTAGGAGTCATTGGAATTAAGGTCAAAATTATGCTTCCTCACGATGACAAGGGTATCGATGGACCCAAGAATAACCTTCCGGATAAGGTTAAGATCATCGAGCCAGCCCCAGAAGTCAACCCTGCTGAGCCTCACTCCATCCAGATGCAGGAGAAGAAAGAAATTGCACCCGTACCAGCTGTTCAGGACGCCCAATTGGCTCCTGCATTTTAAGTTAGTTGATTCAATAAATCGTTATTATTGTCTTCTGTTTTATTTATTTTTTGAGGTTTTTCAGCTTGTATTAATAATTGGTGACTTGAAGGCTGTTTTGGTCTTTGTTTGGGTAACGGTGTTCGTAACATTCGCGCATGTGGGTAATCCGTCGGCCTTAGCATTTTAACTCTTGATTGAAATTGCTCAAGAAACGTTCATAGAAGCCACTTCCCTTCGTATGCCAGCCTAGCTTTTGATGTAAGGTGGAAATAGGACTTGCACAAATGATCAGAACTAGATCGGCAATCACTGAGACCCGGGTCTGTCCTCACAGCTTTAAAAAGAAGTGGGCACAGCCCTGCTTAAAAGTAGCTTCTTTTGGTTATATTTCTATTCGTTCTGTTGCCATGCTCGTTATACGTGAATTTTGCACTGTGTGTTGAAGAAACTCTACACTGGGGTTCGCCGCAATATGTGAGCCTTTTAATTTCATACATGTTTGGTACTATAGTGGTCCGCTTAAAAGTTAGAGGATCGAGCTGAAGCGACTGAATGTTCAATTTAACAGTGTTTGCATGTTGCTGTCTTGAAAACCGCATTAGGTCTCCCAACTCTACTGTATTTCATTCAATAATTTGATATTTTATTTAAATTAACAAGGGCATTTCGTTTAGACATTTATTGTGGCAATTGATTACAATTAGAACATTGATGTATCACAGAAAGAGTAATCATTTTTGGATTTCTAGTTGTCATTTGGAGACGGTCTATGCACCCGTAGTGGTATCTCCACCAGATTGCTGATTATCCGAAGAATCGGAAGAAGACTGAAATTAAAGATATTCTAGGTATTTATAAGTTATAGTTTCATCTAATTTATGCCCGGGGTAGAAATTTAGCAGACCGTCCAGCCTAATACTTAACATTGTGCACAACAAAACCGTGGATTACTAGGATCACACAATTATTAAGGATAAATATATTCCATTTTCTCGATAGGGTGAATAAAACGGGTGATCCTATATGTTTCCTCAATGTCTACTACTTCGTATCTTTACTGTATCTCATGTATTTTTATCATTTTCACCTACCGAATTAAAGCGATTAGGGTCTCTCTTTGGCTTCTCTGGTTTCTTACTAATCTTTCCCATCCAGTCCAGCCTCTTGTTGA